>JBCAUA010051443.1:0-42163 GCA_038406235.1 Peronia verruculata
GGGAGCGTCCATGGGAAAGATGACAGAAAATGACAAGGGGGAGGGGGCGGGGAGCGTCCATGGGAAAGATGACAGAAGATGACAAGGGGGAGGGGGGGTGCATCTTAGTCAAATTTTAGCTGAGGTCTTTTTGTGAACGGTCCCTTAGACCTCTAAGTGGTTCCTTACAAGATTGTCTGTTTTTTTTTTTTCACTGACCGAAGTAACAGCGTTTTCGATCCGTTTGCGCACATGTTGAATGGATTCAATATTTAACTTTTTCAATAGCCCTGCCGTTTTGATGGAGAGGACAGTATGCAACATCCACACTTTATGGGAAATGGCAAAAACGTATTGAGTCTCAGTACTCTGGCCCTATGACAGCTAATTGATAACTTTTTTTCACAGGATTTAGAGGACGTCTGTTTTATTTTGTTGTATTACTTCAAAATTGATATTGACAATATTTGCTAAATGAGAGGTCTTTTACATTTAAACCACGAGAACACACTATGAGAAGACTGTAGCCTATATATGACATATGCGGTCTTCTTGAATAAAAGACCTCCCAATCTTCAGACATCTGTTGTACAACAGTACAGAACTAATATTGAAACCAGAGGGATTGTTTTTAGATTTCATATAGCGAATGAAGGAATAATCACAGAGGACATATAATATAATATAAGATATATTGAACGAGCAAACATAATAAAGAAGAAATCTATTTAACGTCAAAACATTGTATAGCAAGGAGAGAAACTCTCTAAGTTACAAATGTTGATGAGATTGACACATTTAATACTCACTGTTGAACTAGAAGGGGTCCAGAATTGTGCAAAAAAAAAAAAAAAAAATCATATTAGGTAATTTTGCATCTGGCAGAAAAAAAATCACAAATTTTCTCTTGCACAACGTCCATCCTTTCTATTCCTTAGTCTGTTTCGTATACTATTTACAGCATCGGGCCCCCTTAATAAGATTCCTCAAAAGGAGGAGTCTGATGTTGACCAGTCCTTGCTCTTGTCATTCGTGGGAAGTGTTTCCCAGAACTTCCCTCAGTTTTCTGGCATAATGATGGGAGGAGTTTAGTGATGATGTCAGCCTCGTTGGATCATTCGACCTCTCTTGGAGCAATTGTAGATGAAAGTTCCACTACGTCAGAGACAGATTTTAAGAATTGGACCATTTTCAGCTCGCCTCCATATTCTGTTTTAAAGAATAGATTGGTGGAATTTTTCCTGAACTTCACAGTGACCATCCTAGCGACGAATCTCGACTAATTTCAATCGATGCTGACTGAGTCCTGACTCCCACTGATTGAAGTCGCGATGGCCCATCTGTGCGGCAACGCAGTTGGCAGCCTCCATGCAGTCAAAGAATTTCTGTTTCTTTCTCATTTGCTTTTCGATCTCTGCGTGAACAGAGTCTGCTGCCATAAATGTATGGCCTGGCTCCAAATATCTGATGCTTATTGCATATGCCAGTAGAGTTCCTTTGTTTATCAGGATCACAATCATTGTGAAAAGTGTCCAGTTTTTGTTATGCCCGGCACAGTTGTCCGCCTATATTGTGATTGTCTTTGCATCCCTGTTTGCAAGGAAAAACTTGTGATATGCAGGGAAACATCATCATCTTTCCGCCCTGCTGTCCCCTCATGCTATAAAACAGCCCACCTGTGATCATTTTACCAAGCTGGGCAAATGTTTCATTAAACAAGCACAGCCTTCTTGTGAAAATGGCCTGCTTGAACTGGTCCATACGTGGCAACATCACTACTTTTTGAAGGTCAGCAGCCTCATGCAGATTCGATGCTGTTTGAGGCAAAGCTGAATCAGCCTTAAGTTGTATTCTTGCTGTGCTATAGTGTACATCATCTTATGAACTATGAAAGTTTCAAATACCTTACACATATCTTCATATGTACAACTGTTTTTGTGCTTGTTCATGGTTTCACACATTTGGCACTCCTCGTTTCCCAGAACTGCCATGGATATGTTCATTTCTTTCAACAACTTATAAAACAAAATACATGTCTACGACAGTTTTTCCGTCTTGCACACCACACGTCATGAACTGTCACATCTGAGAGGAGATACCGTCTCCTCAGTACATGCTGGTGCCTGTAGGTGGTACACACGGGTTATAAGATTCAATAGTATATGCTTTTTGACCTCTTCGTGGTCAAACTTAAATCTGTTCCCATGTCGCCCTCTTTGATCAATTATTGGAACATGGACACTTTGATCCACACCTGGAATAACTTTTTTGAAAGTTTTTGTGATGACAGTGTCGTTGTTCGCACTGTATCCAAGTTTTGTCAGAAAGAACTGCTAGCAGACTGCCACAAATTAACCTTCCGGATTGCATAATGTGTATTTAGAAGTGTTTGAGGTCCTGTGCATTCCATATTTTTCTGGAACGACCCGTCTCTTTGCAGTTGTTCGCGACACACATTGAAGCAAGAGCAATCTTTGGCTGCTCCAGTCCAGCTACCAATATTTCTCGTTGATAGGGTCTCATACCTACCCAGGAATTTTCTCCACACTTTGTGGGTCATGTTTGAGCGCATGCAGGTTTGACTGGCTGCAATATTATTCTAGACGTTTTTGCACCTTCTGCCGATGCATGGTCATCCTCTCTTCGGGAGAAATCCTTTTCCTGCGTTGTCCATTTGTAAGGGTCTCCTCGAAATTCACTTTGCATGAAGCTGCATCATCCCCTCTGCCGACATACTCTTCATTCTGGACATATTTAGGTAAGTCTGTGCCCTGCTCAATGCCATCATGTCCACTTTCACCGCCGAAGCATTCGAAGTTTCTTAAGGAAAAATCATGGTCGACGTCGATATTAACCCTTCATGCTTCTAGCTGTTCATCATCAGTCAAGTCATCGATCATCTGTTTTAATGCATCTGCCGCCTTCAGAGAACATGATCGTTTCTGTTGAGCGGGAACACTTTCTCGAGGTTCTGAGGTATGGTCACCACCAGATTCTGGACCGATTACTCGAATCCTTTGCGGTGCCTCTCGTTTCTGCTCTGTTTCCTTTTTCAGCTGTGCAAGATCTCTCAAGCAAAAGTCCAAGGAGTCTTCATCGCTAGAAAATGGTAAAACCTGTGAATTGTAACATATCCGTGGTGAATGTGTAAACACAATTCCTGACAGTCATCAGAACAACACGTTATTTACATAAATGGCTTCAAAAGTAAATGCAAATCTTATTCTTTCACCACTGCATTTTTATACTTGTGCACAACTGATCCATCGTTCCACAATAATGAATCTGAACAAAGCCTGCAATATGTTAATATGCTAATTCTCTCTTTAATGCTTTGTTCGTGCGTGCCTTCACATACACGCAAACAACACACGCACATACCCACACACAGACAAACAAAAAAGAAGTAAAGTCGGCAACCCTACTTAGTTGAATATACTCGGATTATTAATGTTTCTTGGTGCATAACAATAATTCATAAGGATATAAATTACTGATCTTCATGTTGGTTTCCGTCTTTTGACAAAAAGGCAAAAGTTCAGTAAATGGTAAGAAGGCAAAAACTGAACAAATTGTCTCAAAACGTTCGTAGCGTCGTACTTTGACCGAACGGAACCTTCTGATTTTTGGCGGGAAATGCACCATGCCCTCATCCTCCAGCCTTACCCAATGCAAAAAAAATCCCACAATGAACAGTGATGGAGTGTAAGGTTCTGTCTTCACCACACCCACAGAAAGTGATATCCGATAAAACTGGAGGCTGTCCGCATCCCATCTCTTTTACCCTAAAGTATATAGATATAATGCGGTCCTCCTCAGTGAAACTCTAAATGTAATACCTGTTTCGCTAAAACTGGTTTGCAAAATGGTCTCGCCATTACACACCGTAAACTGTGTTCTACTTATACTCTCGTTTTTTTGGCACGCAGGAGTCTGTGACCAAGAGAGAACAATCTGTCTTGGTGCTGGGTAGTGCAAGAACTATAAATCAGGATTTGACTTAATTCTGCACGGTTCTCTTCACTATACATATGTTGAAGAGATTTAAATCTTTAACCCTTTCATTAGCCTTTTGTCTTGTGTATTGAAGAAAACGTATTTTGATGATACATGTTCCTCAAAACAACTCACAAATTCCGTGTAACTTTTAAACACGCTATCTACAATCAGTGGTCTGCCATTTTTAAAGCGACGATGAGAAGTGAGGAGTGAGAATGGAGTGGCGGGCGAAAGATGATGATTGATACATGTATATGTTACATCGGTTACAATAATAAAGATACTCGGTTGATATTTAGGTCATAAATCTAGTAGGCCTACAAGTCAAGGGTAACCTGTTTAATCTCTTTTTTTTTTAGGTTTTATTTATTTTTTTTTTTTTTCAGAAATATCTGGAGAAAAGCCGCGTTGAGGTATAATCTACTTTGCTATATTTATGCAGCTTTGTTAAAATGAAAAAAACTTTGAAAAAAATAAAATAATAATAATAATGATAATGTAAACAAACAAACAAACAAACAAAAACACTTAATCTCCAATTCCCGAACCGATACCGATCGCTTAAGTTAAATAGGAAAAGGGGCCTGTCATGGCTGTTCACCTGAGCGGTCGATCAAATAGACATTTTCAAAACACGCGCGTACAGACAAACATATCAGAAAAAAAAAAAAAAAAACTGATAATTCAGACAACTGCGGAAAAACAATTGGATCTACACAAAATCATCTGCTATCTAGCCAAAACGATAGACCAAAACACTCTAAAACGGCTGTCGAGAAAAAGGCATAATACGTAATTTAAAACAAAATCTGCGTTATTAAGAAAGAATCTTTGGGAACGGTTTTTGTTTTGTTATGCTTACGGCGGTGATATAAAACGAATGGGTGATACAACTACCGTTATAATTTTATGACTAACGGTTTTCTTTTCCCCGATCCACTTGTACTGTCGAGCAGTATGGCACAAGACCTGACAAAAGAAATGCTCAAGCTTTTCAACGTCCTTATGTGGTGGTTATCTGGGCTACAAAGCTGTGATCCGAGAAAATTTCCTTTTCATAATATAATATACTAAAACTGCCACAAAAGCAGTTGTTTTTATTCAGTATTTCCTGAGCTGCTTTGCTCTGCAAGTCACTAAATCCTTAGTAAAGAAAAAAAAAATAATAACAATCTTTTCCATGCATGCATGTACAGTATTTAACAAATGTAATGCCTTAATGACTTGTACACAATTTGTATCAAAAATAGAGGAGAAACTGTATGTCATCCGTTTTAATGATTGCCTTTTTTTTCAACTCAAATAAAAAAAATGGGAAACGCCACTAAGAGACTTAAAACTGACAATGCTTGATGACATAATCATTAGGCTCACCCCCCGCCCCACCTTCCCCATGTCATCATTGGATGCCCTCCCTCCCCCTCCCCCTCACTTGATGACATAATATGTGAACTGCCCCAAATTTTCGAAACGATCTCCCATTTGGAACTTTACCGACTCAGTTGAAAAAAACATGTATGACTTTGTTGGATACCAAGATGCTCTTTTTTTGTATTTTATCTTGTTTTTGTTTTTCTTTTAATCTGAATTTACACTGACGTATTGTCCAGTGCTCAAATTTTAGATGCATTTTTTTGTTTGTTTGTTTTAGTTCCACGATTGAAATTACAGTACATGTATATATACAGACTTAAGAAGGATCTAAAATTCTTCGCCAAATCCTCGTATTTTTACCTTGTTTAAGGTTATATGAGTGTGTGCGCAAGCATTTAGGCCTACATCTACAAAATCTAACACCTAAAGAAAATTAGACCTTGTTTGTTAATGTCGAACTACATATAGGCCCAGTTTCCTTTCTTCCTTTGTATACGTTTGCACAGTATCACCTCATTTGTTTTTTCCTCGCGCATTTCCAACTCAAATTACATGTATTCGACTTTCTTTTATTTCTTCTTTACTTCTTGTGTTTTAACCCTACATGTTTTCTTTTCCCAGTTCTTGCCTTCATATTATAGATGTATTTCCATATTTTAACCCCAAACACTACTTCTATTATTTAACGGTCATCAAGTTTCAGTAGATTCTACATTTATTAAGTTTAGCATTCATATTAAGAGTTTTAGCCTAAATTTCTTATCCAGCCCGTGGTTTTAGTGTTTTGTTTTGTTTTTTCTCATGTGCGCTTCTTTCCAGAGTCGAGCTTTTCGTTTAGTTCGGTCTATGGCGTATCATTGCTCGCCTAGTCAAGTTATTATTTATAGCTCTAATATGTTCCAGACAAGGACTGGTTCCAGAATATAGTGTTATTAAATTTAACACGTCCATAGATCGAATAATATTCTTGCTGTTGCTCCCTTTCACGGTATGCGATTTCTTCCTTTGGTTCTCGTTCCATTTATTTTTCTTTCACTGTTTGTCAGAAACATGAATGTGTGCGGTTGACCAATTTAACTTCTAAGGCCATTAGGTCACAGAGACAGGCCAGAGTGCCACGTGCCAACAGCTGTTCTACAATTGCTTGTAAAAGATTACAAATCAGTAGGCTTAATTCACCTTTGTCTGCTCCGTGTCTTATTCAACAACAGTAATACTACATGTATTAGGAATTTCAGTCAGCTTCTGGGTTTTTGTTGTTGTTGTTGTTGTTGTTGTTGTTTTCCCACTTCATTCGAAAACCTGTGTTCATCAAATCTAATTTTTTTTTCAACATTCGCATACTGACCCCCATTCTCATGACAATTATTGAACAGAGCACATTGAGCTCGCAAACTTACATTTTTTGTGCGTCTTTGTACAGCTGAGATAACCACCACGACAGAAGGTTGAAAAGCTTAACAAAACCGTAACCCATTCTCGATATGTTTACAACTTTTGACAGAGCTGTAACCTGTCCATTTCTGTAAGTCAAACTAGATTTGCTCGATCTTGTTCCTCGTTCGTGACGATTTAACATTTATTTTATTGTTTCCTTTACAAGCCCTAATATTATTCTCAGCTAAAGCATTTTGTTTCAATTTCACGTAGTTTTCTTGTAACCCACGGTTTATTGTTGGAAAAACTTTGGACAAACTTTTTTTTTTTTTCTTTCAAACATAATGTCGATGGACACGCCATTGTTAGCCATCGCTCTAGTTCAGTCTTATAGACACGGCCGCAGCGAAAGTCGATGAAAGATGAACTGCAGCACCACAGAGGACAACACCAGAACAACATACAGGGACTGCCAACTTTGACGCGGCCTGACATGACCTAATAAAGACCGAGATAACCCATTAGGGTTGAAAGGCCCAAACAAAATCGAATCGAAAAAAGTCGATGCCGAGGGTCAAAGGTTTCGATTTTCCTATCTAGGGATATTTTTATTCTTTGACATCTAGTGGTAGTGTGGAATGCATTTCAGGGTCAGAAGTTAATTTTTCAGATCTAAAATTGTTGCTGTTACACAGTGAGTTATGTGAACAATTATTTGGTTTTGATAAAAAGCAACTTTGTATGGACTAAAATTGTTCAAATTTGGGTTTTGATGCAAAATCTGGCCTCTTTCCTATAGGCTGATGGTAACCCTCTATCTGATTTATTTTACCATGACCAGAAGGGGAGCGCTAGTTGTGCGCATTGGCGGCGGGTATGTGGGGGACATGGCCTTGAGGAAGGTGGGGGTAGGAGAGACTGACTGGTTCGACCGGCTTCGGCGGTTTGTGGAATGGGGGGGGGGGGGGGCGCTAGCGCCTTCCTGGCTTCTGCGCGGCTTCTTCTTGACACCGGTCCGGACTGGAAACAGAGACAGCAATGGAGACACCGACAAATTTCGGGAGGCACCTAGATAGGGAAATTATTATTATTATTATTATTATTTGACAATATTCATTTTGTAAAGGCCGTCAGAAAGATGCACATTCCATTGTCACTTCATAGTACCATATCTCCTTGTCAAACTGGAAACGATTTAACGGTGATCAGTTCCAGAGGATGTAAAAATATTCTGTCCTGACAGGCAAAGAGAATGATTTTCATGTAAAATATGTTAACATTTTGGCAGGACGTTATGGCTCAGTCTACAGAGGTTGTCCAAACTCTTAACAAAGGTCAGCATTGGATAGTGTACACAAGGTTTCGTTGATTTGAACTGCTCTCTGTTCAGTTAGACGTCTCTATATGTAGCCCAAATAAGTTACCCCCCACCCCAAGACCTTATTTAGGCTACTTGTTTTTCGCTACGCTAGAGAGTAGTACAGTACTCTGAGTACAGAAGAGATAGATCTAGATCTAGTTCCGATACCGCTTTCCCAGTTCTTTGTTTCAACTCGATTAGGCTTGGCCTATCTAGATCTAGATCTTCAAATTCCAAGCTTTACCCCATGCTCACTCAACAATGGAACGAGGATTTGGTGATATTATTACTAATAGTAGTGATATTGATAGGCCAACTGATAATCTGGTGGAGGGTTCTTTTGAAGAGCTCAAAAACTTGTTACAACGGTACAAATCCGAAAGTAAAAGAGTGTTTGTATCTAAGCATGCAGTAGTGAAAGTGTTAACAACAAATTAATAAAAACATAAACATAAAGACAGCTGAAAAATATTAAGAGGAATAGGTTTACAAGAGCTTGCAGTACCAGTGCAAACACTTTAGTGATTTATGCCTCCCAAAGCACAGGTTCAAGACCAAACCAATCATAGGTTTCAATCTATTGCCATTTGACTTCGTTTGTTATTTGAATTTAAAAAAAAAAATATTATAAGAGAGAGATACTCAACAGAATTCTTTCATCAGAGATGTATTAGTAGAACATGTTGTAGGGACTAAACAGAACAGTGGAATGAAGTGTGTGATATATCGCAAAATTATGTTTAAATTTAGATCTAGATCTACATTCTACATGTAGATTCTATGTATATAAGATATAGATTTTAGATCTAGTTTAAGAAGAGACTCTGAATGAGAAAGAAGCACTTTTCAACAAACAAATCAAACAAAAAATTCTACTTAGTAGTTATTATGGCCGACAGGTCTACAAAACAATTTCTACCTCCACCAATCACATTGTTTCAATGAAAACTGAAGGAAAACTTTCATAACCATTCTGTCTAGATCTAGATTGGCCATGTATTATTTAGAAGTGCACACCATCAGTGTCATGTTCCAGTCTTTTTTTGGCCATACTTTTTTATTTATATATGGACAAAAACTATGTTTGTTGTAGAGCTCTGCTATGTTCCATTTTCCGATGAGACATTTTGTAAAGAAAATTATTACCTAGGCTATAGTCTATATAAATATAAATGATAATAATACTTTTTAGACCACAACATATGTCACGGGTTAATTTGCTTTAGTCTGTTTCAGATTGCTATCAATCTCTCCAGATCTGTGTTCATAGTTTTCTAGTTAGTTACAAATAGAACAGTAATTCTTTTTTATCATGAGTTTTTTATTTCACAAAATATATTATCTCAACTGGTCCCTGGGAAAAGTACCTTTAAAAAAAAAAAAAAAAAGCACATATACATGTACAACCAAATCCTTGAAAAAAAGAAGAAAAAAAAAAGAACTTTATTCACAAATATTATTTGAAATACTTATAGTGATCTACGCAGCCAGTCAAAATGAGTCATAAATATGTAGCCCAAATAAGTTTAGATGGGGAGGTTTAGGTTATTTAGGCTACATGTAGCCCAAATGAGGTCACCCTTATTGTTTATATTAGTTGAACATCTTCATCAATAAAATGATCCAGTTTTCTCATACCTATCATATAAGGGCAGACTTAGTGATTGTCACGTTATGAAAACTGGCCTCTGTGAATAGCTCAGATTAGGAAGGCTTTTATACACATTCATAATGTTATTACGTGAAAGTCTCTTTGCTAACTACATTTTAGTAGACTGGAACAGTGTCCCGATGTGAGTCATTAATAAACATCATCATTATCAGTAGATATATATATTGATTTGTCCTGGTGGCTTTTTTGGCCTAGTGGTTGGGCCATGGGACTCAGAGATTTAAAGTTCCAAGTTCAACTTCTGCTGGCCAGACAATTCAAACACCTACATTTCCTGGATGACTCAACCCAGGTTTAATTGGGCATCTGACTATAGACAGTGACCGATATTGTTAGATTGATAGAGGTTTGAGTACTTAAACAGGCCATCGCCTTGAATGCTTCCCAGGAATTTAGAGTATTTATGAATGTCTCCTCTGGGTCTGTCATGGTGATAATAGATTTTAAAGTGCTTATAGCTATATGTGAATAAGCAATATATAAATGCTATTATTTTGTGATAGATAAATTTTTACCTTCATCTTTTAATTCTACAAATTACTCCAGCTGAGCAAATGTTCTCTTTTCTTCTTCCATTACCATCATTTTTTTTTTTTAATCCTCACTTCCTGCCAATTAAAAAAGTCCTTCATATTAAGTGATGCCTGTAATTTAATATATTTAGTTTAAAGATTACAAGATGACAGGGATCTTGTGCCATGTCATGAAATGCATTTTTACTATATATGGGATAAAATTTGTAAAAACCACCCACCATTCTTTAGATTTTGCTTGAGTAAGAAAACATTTTCTTGATTTGCAGTATATGTTTGCATTTGAAAGTGACATCGATTTGTCTTATTTTGATTTGAGATCTTCATTTACTTGTCATTTACATCTGATTTACAGCTGAGTCTGAATTAGAGTTACCAGTGAAACCCAGCAAAAACTGGGTCCACATGAGCACAGTGGAACGAGATAAACTGGAATGGATGAAAGATTTGCCACCTCCTTCCTCCACCTCATCACAGGTAAGGTGCGATTCCACTTTGTTGTGCATCGTTTGATAAAAATATTATCATTCCACATCTTTTTCTGCCAAAGAAATAGTGGAAATGCTGTCTCTTTTTTTTATCCTTTAGGCCAGCTTTGAATATCACCATTGACTTTTTATGCTCATTCACAAAAGTTGAAGTCAAATGAGAAGTAAAAGTTGTAAAGTCTATTTTTTTCTTTCAAAGGACATAGGTGTCAGAATGTGAAATTTCTGCATACACAAATAATTTTTATGTATTCAGTAAACAAGGTAACTATCTGTGCAAACATTGTATCTTCAGACAGGAAGACAAGCTCGCTTTGACTTTCAAGGAAATCTCATGGCTATTGATGCAGATGTGCCAGTTAATATGGGACTTCATCACCATGGTGAAGAACCAGAGGTTGTATTTTAATTTCATATCTGACATGTGTATGTATGTATGTGAGTCTGTTACTTAATTCTTCAAATTTTGTATCTCATATACCACTAAGATACAAAATTCCAAACATCAGAAAAAAGAATGTGCACTTCATATCATACATAAAAACATAAGCAAGATCTCTTGAAAACAATATACAAGACAGTTTAATTTCAGTTTAAATTATTTTCCTGAAGCAGTATCATTCCTGACAAGAAGGTTTTGTAGATGTCAGACTGTAGTTTTTTGATAGCTCATCAGTATCTTGTGTTTGGACTGAAACTAAATTTTAACTCTCATCAGCCCCCAACTCAATGCTCTGAGAATTGATATTTGGACTGTTCACCATGGCCTTTAGATATAATAGTATATTGCTGAAGCCAGATTGAAAAGATTTCACTCAACAAAGCAACATCATTGAATACTTACCAAACTGTATTTACTCATGCATATCTTTTTCCTTGCAATGTTCTCTCCCTTGTTTCTACAGAGAGCTGGCTACAGTCTAGAGGAATTATTTCAACTAGCAAGAAGCTCAAATATTCAGCAGAGATCATTGTCTCTTCATACTCTGGCTCGAATAGTTGAAAAAGTGAGGACACACTTGTACTTGCAACAAATCTGTGACATTTTTTTTTTTGAGACATGTTTGAAAAACTTAAAATTATTTTGAAAAACATCAGCATTGCACAGCATTTGTCTGATATATATATATGTCCAGATTGAAAACCTTTACCATCAAATTAAGTGACAGTTATTTATGTGTTACATTTTAATGTAATTGTTATTTAATAAATTGTGGTGAAAATCCCTGAAAATTTGTCTAAAATATAGCATTGTGATGTTTCAACATCCGCAAAAGATATGTTGTAACTTGATAATGAAAAGTTGAAGAAAAAAAAAAATCAAAATTTTCCCAATTTTTTCAGGCCAGGTCAGGGTACCTCAGTGGGCAGATTGAGACACCTATCGTGCCAGCCATACTGGCAGGGGGAGTAGTGATGCTGCTGCGCTGGGCACTGGATGACAGTGTAGAAGGAACTGTTGCTGCCGCAGCAGATGCGCTACATGCTCTTATCCATAGTTCACTGGATGAGGTAACTGTAAGGATTAGCATGTCAGGATAGCCAGACTATCATGCCCTTCCCTAGACAACAAGCATCTCTATACACCAAATTTATTAATTTCACTTTGCTACTCTTTTTTTTTTATTTTTGTGGAGGTTTTTCTGCTTTTGTGGGAAGTGGTTTTCAGCATCTGAAATTCTCAGTTGTAAACTTGCAGTTATTCTTGATGAACAATATCATACTTGGCCCATATAGCCCAGGCCAAGCTGACAGATGTTCATCTGCCAGATAACATGCTCTGTAGATAAGAGATATGTCTCGGGGCCAGTCAAAATGAGACATATGTCAATTTTTCATCATATAAGGTTTTTGGTATCATGTGAAAGCTTACTAACCCTTTCATGTGGTGAAAAAATATTTTAGCTAGCTTTATACTAGCCAGAGATATTGAAGTTTAAAGAGACAAAGGAGGACCCCCTAGCAGTGACCGAAATTCCAAGAAAACCGAGTTTAAATGAACAGTCGAACGTAAAAATCTACATACTTACCTTCGAAAATTCTGATTCTTATGAAGAAATATTTATAAATCAAGGGTAAGACCAATATTGTCTTGTTCAGAAATGAATGTACTTTTAGTCGCTGCAATAAAAGAAAATTTAATGTCTGACCTGCCTCATCACATTCAAAGCCCCGTTCCTCAGTTCTGGCCCAGCGGCTTACGTCTTATGTCGACTGGCCGCGAGACATATGTGTTCAGTGTTTCAAGAACTACAACTTAATCATGGTGTAATCAATGCCAATGATCTATTCAGGAGGCAACAAGTACTACATGGGCCTGGTACCAGGGCAATCTCTCACCAGCTCAGACCCCATCAGCCACGTTGGAGAAAGAAGCAGAGCCTGAGGATGTGGATGAGGAGAACAAGGAGGAAGAGACAGATGCTGATGTGATCAAGAGAGATGTTGTACAGGTAGATCAGGTTGTTTGACAGAAGAAACTGCGAATTGAAGAATATGTCTTCATTGTTTTGATCCTTTTTCATTTTTATTTGTTTGTTTTTTCTAAGTGGGACAATAACTTGGCTGAAAATCTTTTTTGAAACTTCTGTGATTACTGAAGAAGTTGTTACTCTTAATGATGAAGAATAAATCATCTGTTTTGAACGCTACCACTTTTTAGATATATAGGTAGACAGTTGGTTTCAGATATTTCCTTGGTTTCTTTTTCATGAAAAGGCAATGACTTTCTAATTTTGTTAGAATGATCAAAGATGAATTAGGCTTTCGGTGCATCAGGACAGGGTTTAGATGAGTTCATGTTTTGTCATCCATATAGGCATATTGTCCCAAGCTTTACAATGATCTCATTAATTGTTCTCTAAGACTATTCACTTTACAACAAAATTCATAACCAGATGAAACTATAGTGTAATATGTCTTGTGCCCAGGGTAAATGAGTCGGAAGTCACGGCACGCGATTTCATGTTGGCCATTTTTAACAATTTAAAATTTGTTTTCTACAAAAAGAAAATTCAACCTTTTCTAACATGAAAAAAAAGAAAAAAGCGTGGTATCAGAGTCGGAAAGTATGTAAAAATGGCACTAATTCCCGACTCATTTGCCCTGGGCGCAAGGCATTTTATATCACATGCATGGAAACAACAAGAAATTGAAATACTATGATAATTAAATGAAACATGTAAACCCTAATTCCTAACGTTTTTGTACTCACTACCCCTTACTCAAAAGCTTGAAAGCCATGCAACCCCGTACTATTAGCAACTCAGCAACTTCATTTATATTTCATATTTTATGATGGAGAGGGAGAGAAACATTGAAACAAAAGCTATTGTAAGAGCATAAAAAATGTAGATGAGTTGATAATAATTTATTCCAAGCTACTTCTAAGCAAGACATCATGACCTCTCTGCCAAGGCTTTCGGACTCCAAAGGTGGTCACAACCCACCGGTTGGGAACCCTTGATCTAAACATATAAAATGAGATCTGACACGATGAAATCAGGCGCTCGTCAAACTGAACCGACTGGAGAAATCACGTGTTTTTCAACAGTGAATTAATTTTTAATGTATTTTTTTTTTTCTTCACCAAACCCTTCTATATCAACCTAGAAATGTGTTTCAGAGTTCAACTGACTGAAATGGAGCGGGTAAAGGTCCAAAAATTGTAATTTAGTGGCATGGCCTAACAAAGGTAAAGAGGGATTTACAAAAGTGATCGGCCATTTTCTCACTTAATTCAGCTGCAGCAACAAGTCACCCCCATCATCTTTAATTGCCAATATCTCAACTTCTACTTAAGGTAGACCAATACTTTTTTCACTCACTGAAAGGGAAATTAATAATCTTCACAGTGATACCAATGGCTCCATATGCTCAAAATTTAATGAGCACTTGATTTCATCGTGTCGCGTCTCAAATTTTAATGTAGCATGTAATATAGTGTAACGAATCATGTTGTGTGTGTGCACTAACTAGATCTAGTGGTTGTAGTCCAAGGTCACATGATTCATGTAACTATTTATAGCACGGGGTCAGGGGTCAGGAGAGGCCGTGTGTGTGTTCTAGCCTCATCTCAAAGAGCCGAGGTGGATCGGGGCGACCTTGAAAATGTGTTGCATTCACCCACTGGTCGCTTTCAGGAATTTCTCGAATAGGGTTTTCTCGATAGCTGAATGTGTATAAATGCAGGGCCCATTCAGTGAGAGAGAGAGAGGTGTGTAGAGTGCGAACGTACTAAGGTTCATCAAGTGCAATACGCACAAGTGTTAGACAGTAGCTGCCTATGCCTGTTCTGCGCCTGTACTTTATTGTAGATACTGTGTAATATAGCCAATCACCTGGATTAAATTCTGTGTTATTATTCGACTTTGAGGACTCTTGATTTCTCCGCTATTGTGTGAGTCTCGTCCACATCCACCGCCTGATTGCTGCTTATAAGTCACGACCACATCTACTCAACACTAAGAACTCGTGACATAATATAGTGCAAGGTATTTTTTAATGTATTAAAACCACTCCTCTGTTACCAGTAGTACGAGATACCTAAAACAAATGTTCCCTCTTGTGCAGGAAAACATATCCACATTCAGCCCACTGCCAACCAACCTATTTCTCTTTTGATTTAATGATCTGACCACCAACCAGTAGTCTGCATTCATATGCCAATAGATGTTTGGCACATGATAATTGGTAGATAAGGTAGAAATGAGAGGGCCCAAATCAATGGTATAATCTGCTTCCTCATGTAATAGCTAGTAAAATTGAATAACATTTGACACTTTTGTTTCCCCATGGGAAAGTAGAGATTAGGTAGCGGTTGGCTTATGCACAGTGGATTGGACGCAATGCTTTGAGAGTTAGCAGATGACAAAGTGAGGGAGACTGACTGTATTATTACTGATGTTTAGCTGAGGACTGCAAAATTGGCATAGTAGTGAAATAGAGAATATTTTGTCTTTTTAAAATGCATTTTTTTGTGGGTTTTTTTTTTTTGGTCTCATACAGGCCCTGGTGACAAGAATGGAACTACTTATCCGTATCCGCTACATCCTCAGCACAATGAGACCCCAAGCAGTCACTGCTATCCATTTGTTGGATATTTTGTCGAGAATTGCTCAACATTCCCAAAATCTGGCCTTTGAGGTAACAAAATAGAATGCATAATCTGCTTAAGAACACCCTTTGTGTCTCCAATTCCATCACTAACAGTCACATGCTCATGGTTTTTACATGCTCACCTGTATCTCCACAAAAATGTTATTCATCGTTAAAAATGGAGACATGCCACTCACTTTAAGTGCAATGTTAACCATAAAAATGATCTAAATTATAGATTATGTTAAAGAGTAAAATTGTGACATATACAAAATGTCATATTCTGAGACTACCATTCACACTAATGAAATTGGCTTACATAGTGCTCTATTTTATTATCCCTCTACAATTTAAAGAGTGATATCTTTATTATGCTGAAAATGGGAGAAATGTTGAGATATTTCACAAGAGGAAGTAATTATCACATACACTATTTTGGCTGGTAAAGATTCTCTGAAGTTTTTATCAACATAAAACTTTAGTTGCTGAAAACAGATTTGAAGATCTATCATCCACATTTTCACCTTTTATAGTCTGGCAATTTGTCAGTGATGTTCAGAATTGGTTTGATATATAGTATGAATCTTAATGTGATCAAACCTTACAATTGGCTTATTGAGAAAGATATTAAACGCTTTATATTTAAGCTTCTAATTACTCTCATTTTTGGCACATTATATGTCCTCATTTTTTGTACACAGGTTGTGCCATTTTATTATAGTTTTTGTTCAAAAATAAATTATCATCAGTTTATTGATATTATTTGCTTCAAATTTTATGTATTTCTTGCTTCACATATCTGAGACCCACATGTTAATTTAGTATGTTCTGTGCTCTTCTCATTCACAGATCATAAAATGCCCAGGACTTATGGAGCTGATTGTGAAAGAGTTTCTACCCACAGCATGGTCTGCTCAAGGTATTTGCTCTCACCTTACAATCCATCTTCTGTGATAAGAATAGTGACAGTAAAAATATAATGAAAAAGTCAGATGAGGGACATCTTTTTTTTAACAAAAAAAAAATTTAAAAAATTTCATAGTACATAATTATGTCTCGCGCCCAGGGCAAATGAGTCGGAAGTTGATCGAGGAGACTTCAAGTTACGACTGTTTTAACTCTTTCAGTCCCGGACTATTTTCAAGCCCTGCCCAAGGGACATGATTTCTCCACACCCAATTTTATGTGGTAATAGCAAAAAACATAATACAAATAAGAGAATGCAGCTAGGAGAACATATGATGTATCAAAGAAAGGTAACAGAATGGTCTAATAACATATGTGTGAGTTATTTGCAATATATTATGTTTTGGCATGTTTCAGGATGTCAAAGTGAGAAGGAAAATAAAAAAAGGCAAAAAAATTACATCATCAATTCTACACTTAGATCTACCTTTCTTGCACATGAAAATCTCATCACAAATAGATCTAGATCTAGTACATCCACTGTAACATAATATCCCAGGTTATGAATGTCACTAATTGAAAGGTTTGTCAGTGATGCACTTGCACCATTGTAAACAAATCTTGGTTGCCTGTAACAACCACAGGACAATCCTAATTCAGTAAAAAAAAAAAGTGATAAAACAACATGCACTTTTCAAAAATACCACCCAAGTCCATGAACCGGATGTAAACAGACAATTCATAGCAATCTGCTAGCCAGATTTTTAAATTAGGAAGGCTAAATCTAAATTTATTTACGAACGTATGATGTGTTGGTTGGTACAGAACCGGTGGACAGACCAACGCATGGTGCGTTGGTTGGGAGCAGGAGAGTTAAACTATTGCTGACTGAGATACCAATTTTTAAAAATTTTTTTTACCACAAAAGGAAATGGAACCTTTTCTAACCTGAAAAGAAAAAAAATGAAACCTGAGTTGGAAGTAGTTAAAAATGGCGGTAACTTGCAATTGCCCATAATGACTTCCAACTCATGTGCCCTGGGTACAAAACATATTAACCCCGTTACTGTTATGCGTGTTTCTTCCCCCAGTGCTAAAAAAAAACTCACAAAATAAGCAGAATCATCAGTGGATTATAGCGCAATTTAATTTCTGTCCAGATTAAAACCTCTTTACTGCTCTGTTGACATCCAGTGTACTTCATAATATGACTTGGGTCAGATGTGCTATTGATGTACAGCTGCAAGTCAATAGCACATGTGATCCCTGTTATATTATGGTGTACTTAATACGCCAGGAGAGCAGCAAAGGAGTTAAAGATTTTGTTGCTGAAAAGAACATGTTATGCAAGAAGTAACATTTAAAATTAAAACAAAGTTTATTCGAAAGGTTTCAGGGCAAAATGCAACAAATACCATTTTTGACCATTTTGAGTTATCCCCCTCAATACTGGGAATGGTTGTAGTGCTATATGGTAAGGACTTTCCTTTTCACCAAACACGTCTTCAGAAAATTCTAATCCTTAAAGATAAATTACTAATTACCTGAGAACAAATTATCATTTTTCTTTCAATGGCGATTTTGGATATGTCTCATTTTGCCCTGAAACCCTTCTTTTGTTTATGTGATGCAGTTTTGCTGAACACAGTGCTGAACTATTTTTCAACATCTTTCTGTGAAAATTAATTTCTTGAATCAATTTTAGCATCTGAAAGCTTTTTAAAACTTGTTTGATATTGTGTAGAAAAGAAATATTCTGACAACAAGTTCACTCTAATTTAACTTCAGGGATAAATATAAGTGAAAATTAATGTTGAGAGTCCTGAGAGTATGTTAATCATATTGACAGTATTGCCAGTTTTCTGTAAGAGACATTGTCATTTGTTATTAAGGCTGTCCATTCTGCTATCTTTTTTTCTGAAGGCATCTTCCAATCTTAATATTCCTTGTGATGTTTTCTGTTCACTTATGATGTAGTGTGGAGAATGATTGTTCATCAAGACTGTGTGTTTGTATTTATCAGACACAAGCAAGCCAGTGTCACAGGTATACAGATTGCCACTACCACCAGCTTTACGCCTTGTCAAGGTCCTATGTCAGGCTGGAAGAAACATTACCTCAACAATGGTAAGTTTTCAACTGATAACATTTTAGCCTTTTGACTTTCTTTACAAAACGTTTTTTTTTGCGATTGAGTAATATATCGTTGGTGTTTGCAAGCAACCACTCAAGTCAGTTTGAGTACTTTTTTCACCAGAGAGTGAAAATTGCTGTCAAATTATCGTAAACAAGAGGTTTGTCATGGAAGCTTTGCAGAATTTTCCTGCATTTCTATTGGTCAGTTTGACTCAGGATGGTGTCACAGTATGTATTTTTTACCTCATTTTGAAAGGGAAAAAATTCAAAATTCTTTAATTTTGGACTTACGCAAAATGCTCATGACACTGACGATATTCAGTTCTTCATTCTTTGACCATAAACTAATACAAACATTTTTTTTGACTGAACAATGCAGTCATTGTTTGCTGTTGTATATATATATATATATAAATATAAAACAGATTTTTCCAGACCAAAAATATTTTCAGTCTTTACTCTTGCCTGCTGTTCCATTCATAAACTCTGCTAAAAAGCTAATAAATACATCAAGATTACTTTACCATTTCAATCTTACATCGAAAGAAATGAAATTCTTTTCAGTCTACATGTTTGATGGACAAGTGAGTTTTTTAAATGGTATGTGGCTGCTACATCATTTTTTAAAAATTTGTTTCATTTCATTGTACTGCTGTTCCCAATATGAGAATGAGTTATGATATTCTGTAGAGTTGCTAGAAAGCGTTTCTTAAAATCTAGACAATGTTTCTTCACCTGATGATACCTTTCAAGAAAATTATGGCTAATTGAGGTAGGTCATCCTTTGATTATACCTGAAAATGCTGTAAATGGATATTGTATTGACATATGTTGGGCATGTTACAGCCAATATATTTGTGTGACATTTTGTTTTATAGAAAGATTGGAATGCTGTCATTAGATTTGAAAGAATTGTATTCCAGTTTTGTTCTCTTCAACAGGTCGGCAAGTTTCATCTTGACCAAATCTTGCTGAGATATTTGGCAGTTCAGACAAGGTAAGCATGTAGGACATCCAACCCTGTGATTAGTGGGACGGAATTGTAACAAGCAGTTAGTTTAGAATTTAATTTCATATGCTCTGGTCTGCGTGTTGGGACTTACATTCTTCAAAAAAAACCTAATAGCAGAGTGAAGATGCATGTTTGGCTCTCTGTAGCCAATAGTTCTCAGAGCTCATCATCAATTTTCACATATATATATATGTCTTACACCAAGTGTTAATGAGTTGGAAGCCTCCCCGGGCAATGTCAAGTTACAGCCATTTTAACTATTTTCTGACTCCGATACCAAATTTTTCTTTTTTCCAGGCTAAAAAAGATTCAATTTTCATTTTGTCAACAGAGAAATATTTTGGTATCTGAATTGGAAAATAGTTAAAAATGGCCGCAGCTTAAAATCGCAGAGCAAGATTTCCGATTCATCTACCATGAGCGCAAGAGATATGACAAGAAATAGATGGGGCATCCATGACGGCAAAACAGCAAACACATTTCATTCTATGTCAGTTCTTAAATTCTTGTTGAAAGATCTATTTTCCGTTTTGTTTTCATTTGTACTTTATATCAATAAAATATAAAAACCAGTGAGCATGGTTCTCAGGTTCCTCATATTTTTTTTTTCCTTACATAAACATCGATGTCTTTGAATGTAAAGGAACAAATTTGTCACTTCAACACAGTGTGTCACACATTAATTTTGTGACATAAAGGCAGTAAATTTAGTTTTTGGTTTTCTGTATATCATGCATTATGTAATCAGAATTTCAAAGACAATGAAAAAGAAGAAAAACAAGGATGGTTTTAAGTAGTGCAGAGAAGTGCTGTAGAGGAATATCTAGCAAATTCATTCGTCATCTGTCATTAAACCTTGATGTGTGTACTTCGTGTCCTCTTTTAAGCAGTTTGCTGGAAAGGTATACTCATTTACAATTTTCCTTATTTTTATATGATTTATACTTCTGCAGTGAGTTACAGTTACCCCACAAGGCAGCAGTTGATTTACAGGCAGAGGCTTTGGCCACATGGCGAGTGTGTACAGCCTACGGTTTTACTATACACATTTATTTGTAAGTATATATGTGAGGCTTTTATTTGTATCCAGTTTTCCAAGTTATGTGAAGTCTTTCACAGACAATTTGTATATGTGGAAAATAAGCTTAATTATATTTTTCACTCAAATGTTTCGGTGGCTATGTGTAGAGAGATAAAATTGGCATGCAAGAATACCAGGAGTGCATAAGCTTTGTGAAACGTTGAAAGAACATATTAATGATTTTTTTTCATAAGTCAAGCCAAGAAGTGTCACAAAGAAAATATGAAGTCACAAACAGGATGTAAAGATGTCGTGAGCTCAGTTCTCTGTTGCCCTATCTCCATTTTTCACGTTTTGAGAAAATGATGAGTTGTGTTTAGCAACTGTTTTTGTACATAGGAGATAGGACAAAATGACTTTTAAAAAATCACCTGTTTGGGCAAGTGATTGGTGAAATGAATACAGTATATGGTGAATTTACTATCCCTTTTTCACAGGACATATATGTCTCCAAATCGCCCAACATGGAGATAGGACAACAAAGAACTGAGCTCGCAATGTGTATTTTGTGAGTTATACTTTATCTTTAACATTTCATGGTGTTGCACAGTCTGTGGTGTTCTTTCAATAATAATTTCAATGGCCTGCTCAGGAAAAGTAATGTGCTCTCTGTTTTCAGTGACATGTACAGTACCATACTACCAGCTGTGGGCAAGCTGGCGGACAGATGGACAACATCTTTTGTCACCTCAGACACTGGCAGTGCTGGGACAACTGAGCAAGATTTGGACACAGGGCTGATCTGTGTGCTGGAGAAAGTCTTGTTGTCAGCTGGCAATGCCAAAACACACTCAGGATTTCAGGAGTATGTTGGTGTAGTTTTCTCATGTATGCATTCATTATGCAACACATATCTCATAGTGTGTGGGAAATTAGGATTGCACAATCACTGATCTGCTATTTGCATGCTGTGTACAGCTATTCGCATGCTGTGTACAACATTGAAGCTTACAGTAAGAAAATTTTTCTCACCATACCTCATTATATCACATGGAAAAGTAGTTTAGCAGTATTTGGTTGATATGTGGAAACTGTCATAATAGTATGGTCTCTCATGTGATTCATAAATGTGTTACACTTTTACAGGAGGGCAGAGACAAGTCCTGCAATAGAACTGGCAGCCCCTCAGATCAACTGGAGTCATGTGACCTCATTGCTTCAGCCAATCAAAGCATGCACAGTACAAATGTTGAATGAAATTGGTACCAGCTATCCAGTCAAGGTGTGGGAAATGACTATTTGTCATTACAACATTTAGCTGTGTTACAGATATACAACTAAATTTTTTGTTGAATGATATATTTTGTACTGCTGGCTTTTATTTATAATGCAACGTTTTTACTGGAGTTTACAAGATGCACTGTGAGACAGATGAGTAGACATTCTTTTATGCAGGACATGTTTGTCAGTATATGTTTCATCATTTTTTATTATGATTACTAAGACGGTGTAAAGCAACATTAATAACTGATTCTCAGATTAATAGAAAGATAGTAGAATAGACAGATAGCTCAAAGAAGTGCATTTCAAGGCAATTTAAATGTACTAGTGCCTTTTCAATCATATTTCTATATGGATAGAGATTTTATTTGTACTTCTTCAAAATCTGCACATGAGCTGGAAGACTTCTTGGAAAGACAGTCCTGATATAAAAAAAGACAATGGTTCAAATTGATTCAAAGCTATCTTTCCGTAAGATACATGGTTGATCTGTATTAAAGAACTGTCAATATTTCAAACTTTCAGGTTTCTGAACATTTTGCAGTTGAATTGTATCATTAACATCCATTAAGCTTTTACATCGGGTTCTAATATTGCTCCTCAGAAATCCAATCTGGCATTGCCTACAGCCTGTATCAATTTTCTAGCAACTTTCTATGAAGTGGAAGGCAGGCAGGTAGGAGATGTTGAATAGAACTTTCTTTTTGTGTGTGAATGTATTTCATGTGTTTCATATCATAATTTCAACTGCGTACTTTGCTAGTTCAGCTTTGTAAGTTTGCTGATGAGATAAATGTTAAGGTGTATTTATGTGGTGTTTGTTCTGTGGTGATAGCAAATTTTGGAAGAAATAACTGTAAAGAAAAAGTAACGTTTACGTATATTAGCTTTATCACATTCCTGTTTCTATTTCTTCACATGTGATATTCTGTATTTTTGCCAACAGAGTGGCATTGATGAAGTGTCAAGTCTGGAGGGAATAGAAGACCTGAGTGTAGCTTGTCTCACGCCATTTCTTTCTTCATATGGTTTGAATATCATAACAGAAAACTTGTAGTAAGTAGAGTGACCTGTTTCTTTGTCCATCATTTCTATTTTCAAAGCAGAAAAAAAAAAATAAGAAGTTGTTGTGATGATGCTTGAGGAATTGTCTTGGTGCCATTTCTGTCATCACACACAGACAGAAGGAAGATCATAATTGAAGATTTTTCATACTAAGCATGTTTTCTTCCATCTTGTGCAAGATCTTCAGCATGAACGTTTGAAAAAAAAAAAAAAGTAAAGGAAAAAAAAAAAAATGAGAAAAAAAAAAAATGAAGAAGAATGGGCAGTATAATTTCTGTATTGCATAATATAGGCTTGGTCATGAAGACCGTTTGTCACTCAGTCAGTCAGTTCAATATGATAATATGAGTTCAGTTCCTACATTTGAAAGTGCAAGGTTTTGACAAATATTTCCTTTTCTTTTTCTTCAGTGATTATGCTAGTTTTGTTTGCCACCTCCCTTAGCAGATAGTCCCAATTCATGTTAGAGACAGTTTTGTCTATGTTCCTTTTGCGACTTCTCTCACAGTGCTCAATGAGTCTTCACTAAGTCTGCATTTGTTTATTTGTGCTCTTTCAGAATGTGCTTTAACTTCCAGCAACATTTGTCCCAGGGCCATCTACATTCTCACTATACCTACTGAATTTTGTTAAAGTGATCATTTAGTACGTATAGGAAAGTCCTAGTAATACTCACCACATTGGCTTCAGATGCTTCTTTTTTTTTTTTCCTTCTCATGCAGCGTTAGTTTTTTCACAATTTATTCTCAGTGTTTGTATGTTTGTCTATATTCTTTTCCAGCATGTATTCAAATGTTCTTGCAACATCTGCTGAACTGCCATCGGAGTTGTCACCAAATTTGCCCACACTACTGGTGACTTACACACAGGAGAGAGACATGGAAACGGCCTCTGGAGCCTCAGACCAGTGGAAAATCAACATGCCAATACTCCTGCAACATTCACCCTTTGGTTTTCTTACTGCCTTGTTGAGGCTGGTCCTTGCTGTTTGTAGACGTCACAAAGCCATGATATCTAAGGTAAGGCAAGACTGGAGAAAATTTGCAAATGCATCACAATGAAGTGAGTGCAGTTTATTGCTCACCATACTGCCACTTGATGATGTAATGTAGCAAAATATTTTTTATGTAGTTTGTGAAGCTTCGTGCGTTGGCTCATACAGATACATGTTGTATATATAGATATTACAGAACAATGATGTTCAGTGTAAATATTGTATATTAACATATGCTTTGGATGATATTATTTCCTCTCCTCCTTTGATCTGGGATCTAGTGCAATTGATGAAAGATGTTTTACTCATTTTATGACCCAGGAGATGTTGTTTTTGTAGTATGTGTATAGATCAATTACTTAACAGTTGCTCTTAATTTGATTTTTTTTTGTGTATGTACATGCCTATGTGTATGAGAGAGAGAGCGCTGTAAAGTTAATGTGAATTAACAGAAAAGAAAGAAAGAGAAACAGTTAAACAAAGCAAGGCAATGTTAACAGGTGAGAAAAAAACTAGACAGAAAGTGCTCATACATAGGATAAAAGAGAGAATATTGACACAATTTTTATAAGATTTAACTGCTTTGATTTAACTCTCCTCTTCTACACAGCTCATCAGCTCCATCGTCAGCAACAAAGACCTGCTGGTGTATCTGAGGAAAGTCTGTTCAGCTGGGGATTCTCCCTTCAGCTCTGCTTACCTGACCAAAGGGGAGAATCTGTTACACTATTACTGGTTGAAATGCTGTACATTCATGGTAAATAATTTCACATGGCTGAAACAATTTCAGTAAAGATTGTATCTCATTTTCTCCATTCAAAGTATCAATTTCCTATATCGCTGAAATGATGGAAGACTAGGAGGCATTGGACAAATCATTTTCTTTTGATGTTTTAGATTTCATATGCTTTGGTTGAAGTATATTAGCAAATTTTTTCTTTCGGAATCATCTTTTTCTCACACCTTCTTTAATTTTTTTTTCCCCACCTTTCATTTATTTGTCTGTTCATTTATGTATTCATCCATCAGCCTTCTTCCATCCATCTGTTCATCTGTCTGCTTATCATCTGTACTTTCATCCATCCTTGCATGCATGCATTCATCCATCCATCTGTTTATCCATCAGTCTGTCCCTTCATCCATCCATCCACCCATCTGTCTGCTCATCCATCCAACCATCCATCCGTCCATCCATATATGCATCTATCTACCCATGTATCCATGCTTCCATCAATCTTTCCATCCATCTACCCATGTATGCATCTATCCATCCATGTAATCATCCATCCAGCTAGCCAGCCAGCCATCCATCTGTCGATCCATCCATCCACCTTTTCTTAAATTTAATTTTCTCTGTCATGTATATCCATCCTCCTTGTTTCATTTCATCTGATCTTTTTCTGAAGAGTAGAATGATCTTATTTTGTCCAAACTGAATTCCTCCATTATGTTGTGACCATCTGTGTCCTTTCTCTTATTTCTCCAGGCATGTGTAGATATGAGCTTGGCACATCGTGTAGCTCTGCGACTTCTGTATCGAGTCCAACATGGTGATGAGCACATAGTCCATGATCTCGTCTCTACTGTGGTATTTTCACCAAACTTTTTGCGGTGGGTACCTTAAGTCTTTGCCACCATTCACTGAATTTTCCTGTTTTAAGTGGAAACATAAATATATTGCACTATTAAGAGAAAAAGACAAATGCTAAATTAACAGAAACCATGACATCAAATGATCTATGATTAGGTCTTGGTAGTGCACATTATATTCTTTAAGATAACCTCTGTTAAGACTGTTATACAGTACTTGATTGAGAGACACTTTACATATAAGTTACTATGATTGAGAAAGCAAAGGACAAACAATATTTTAAATCTTAAATAGGTTCTCTATCATCATTCAGAGAATTAAAGCTGGTTCTTATTAATTAATAATCAAAACTAAGTTATCTTTGATGAAATATTTGGCACCATATTCTAAAAGAAGAGAGTTCCTTATTCATGTTTTATCATCACACAAATTTTGCATATAAAAATGTAATATCATTATACATGTATATATTAATGTCATACGTGATTTATATTGTTTATCTCTGTCCAATACTCAGTGAGGGCGAAGAGACACAACTGGCATCCCAGGCCTTGGCCAGCATGAGCCTGTCAGAGACATTGCACTTAAAGAGTGCCACACAAGAAGAGATCAATGTCAGTAAATGTCAGCTCTTGCAGGAAGCACATACATCTCTGGCCAAAATCCGAGGTCATTTCCTCATTACCTTCGGTGGTATGGAGAAAGCTGTGCAAGCCTCCAGGTAAGTTTTGATCACTTTGCTGCTATGGACTGCAGAAGGTGCAAATGATAAATGCCAGTATATATGTTCATGGTATTGAAAAGGTCTGGAACTCAACACTATGGACAGATTCCTATGCCGCAGGATGGCATTTGCATTGTTGATATTTCTTTCTTGTCAATGGAACAATCTCCCCCCTTTTTTTTTTTTTAAATGAATGCCATTCTGAAATACAGGCATTTATCCTGAAAAACAGAAAATTTAGTTAATGTATTCATGAATGCATATGAATCAGTAACCGGTATAGTCATGAGTGCAGTCTTTGATTTATTTGAAGGGGAAGGAAATTAATTTTCAAGATTGTATACTATTGTTTGCAATTGGTAACTTGACTTTTTTCAGGTGTAAACATTTTGAGGATCAGACCTATTTAACTTTGAGCCAAATTTTCCAGGATACCAGACACAAAATTGCTGTGATTGCGAAGTATTCAGAAGCCTGGTATAGTGCATATCAAATGAAAGGACAGTGAATAAGCAGAGCACAAAAAAACAAGAACCACAGGATTCTCCAGTAAAAACGTGTCACATAGAGTCACAAACAATGAACATAAAAATCAAAATTTGAGGTGGGGCGGACTCACCAGTTAGTGGATTGGTAATAATGCAAGGGGTTCACTGTCAGCTGACAAATTGATTATATATCCGGAAAGAGTTAACTGGGAACAATCAGCAATTTGCATGGGAAATACTGTGGTTTCTCTGTCTGATCAGCTCACATGCTGTGGGTCAGAAAAATCTTTGGCCCTTTTTGTGATACTGTCAGTCCATTTCTCCCATTTGTCTGCTTCTCCATTGAAGTATATCCTTTCTTACCATTTGCCAATATATTTGTTTAAAATCATGACTACTGTATTACTTGGAGAGATCTGTCATCTGTCAGCTTCACCATATATACGATGTTGGCTGCTACAGTGAGTGACATCCATACGACAATGCTCCTTCCATTTTTTCCTTTCTTCACTAGCCCTGCTAGTGGAGTCTCACTCTACTAGATCCAGTAATGTTGTTAAAGAAAGAAGCTGGTGATGTCCCTTTTTTCTTTTTGCCTCAATCTTGCCAGGAAAAAATATTCTTTCTAAAGTCTGCAGAGATAAAGGAAAACAAAAAGCAGCAGTTAGAAGTTTGTATAGGTAGACCAAAAAGAATAGCAATGACAGTCTTAAGAATACTCATTCATTTCATCTATATTCCCAGAAATCTGTTCATGGGAAACCCCCTGCAGCTGTCCACTCAGCAGATCAGAGGTGCAGGGGACAGCTTGTTGCCCAGAGACTGGGTGTTCATGCCACTCATCCATGTCTACAACCAGGCCACTCAAATGTAAGAGATGGAGGTGAAATATCAGAGAGAACATTTTTTAACTTTCAGTCTCTGTGTGAAACTGTTAGAACTTTAGTTGACAATACTCTCATCTCTAGCAGCAATATATTTCCACAAGTATGCAATCCATATATGACTTGCGACCAGGGCAATGAGTTGGAAGTCGTGCCGGGCAACGAAGATAAACGGCTGTTTTTGGTCGTTTTTAACTATTTTTGAACTAAAGATACTAAATTTTTTTTTCTCAAAACGTCAATTTAACCTTTTTTTTAAACTGGAAAAATAATAAATATTTTGGTATCATAGTCAGAAAATAATGAAAAATGGTAAAAAATGGCTGTGGCTTGAACTCACCCGGCGCGACTCATTTGCCCTGGACGCAAGACATATCTTTTATTTTAACATATATACTTTAACTATTATTCTTCTTTCGTAAGATGTTTGTCTTCACTGAAGAACACAGTAGTACGGTCATGCACATATTAAAAATGGTGATGTTTCAATAACAAATTTAATTTCATCAGATGTTTCCTATTTTCATTAGAAAAAAAACACATAATACAAAGCGTTGCTGTATGGCCATTATGACTGTTTTTGTTATCATTACAATTTCTTCTTATTAACCTGTTTTAATAGTATATATAATAATTTAATGGATTTCCTTTCCTTATCACTTTTAATTTTTGAGACTTAGCATGGACCCCATCTGAAAAATAGTCTGCTAATGAATGAAAAGTATTAATAATGAATTAACTTTGCATTTTCTCAGAACAGAAATATCTCTGCGTCTCTTTTGTTCATTTAAAGCTCTGCTTTCTTTCTCCTTTCATACGAGCGTACCTGAAAAGTGTCTTTTGATATTGTGACAGGCACACCAAGAGGTTAAATTAGATCAAACCAAAACATAGCTACTTTCTGTCACCCCTCCATCAGCTTACTATGACATACATTTTGCTCCAGCCTCCACTTGCGCTAAGGAGTTCATACTGCAGTTAGAATTACTTTAGATATAACAAATCAGTAGGGTTAAAATCTTTTATTATTTGTCTTATCAATTCATATCAGTTTATATTATCTGTTGTAACAGGTAGTATCAATTTCCTTTTTTTTTTTTTTTTTAAGTGTTAATGTCTGTTGTAAATCAAACAACTCACCATTAAAATGAGAGCTACCATGTATTGCTTGGCCTATTCAAAGAAAAAGATTGTTTTCTCACTTTCAGGAAATCCTTGTCAGGAGCCAGTATGTCACCTCAAGCCATTGCCATGGTAACCAGCGTGTTGCAGTGGACATATGCTCTGGAAACATCGCGTCCAGTGGAGATGGACAAAATTTCCGTAACTCTCAGGCTGACTCGGGTAATGTGTGCTTTCATTGCAGGTAGGAATTTGTACCTTTAATTTTTTTTACCTATGTGATATTCAGAAGAATAACGGCATATAACACAGACATTGAGTTGATCCACTCATGAAGCAAATAAATGCCTTCACTCCCAAGGCCTTTGTTTTTGTTGATTCCAATTCCTTGTTGTTGTTTTATTTTTTTTAAATTATTGAAAATGTCACAGTATGTTACTATTGAGAATTGAATTAAAACTGCAGTTGCCAGATCTAGGGTTGAACTGATTTCTCAAAATTCTGGTATTTTTAGCTCTTATTTTGCTCATAGACTATGTTTACTCACTGATGGTACATGTCATTGAATAATATAGTGAGTACTTCTTATTTCAATGTTTTTTTATTGAGATGATTATTTTATGTCCGACAAGTTGTTCCACGGAAGTGCGGAGTCAAAGTTGTGCGAAACACACTGGCACATAAGTGTCATAACCGTGGACTACACCCACTTCACATTGTGATATGAAACGTAAGGTACCCATTAGAGTAGTATGACTGTAGCAGTGAATTGTGATATGAAACGTAAGGTGCCCATTAGAGTAGTAAGATTGTAATAGTGAATTGTGATATGAAACGTAAGGCACCCATTAGAATAGCATGACTGTACCAGCACATGGCTTATTCAGTCCATGGGTGGCCTGCATTTGTCTTCTTCACTACATCTTTTTCGTCCACATCGTCCATTGATATAACCTCCACCAGGAGTTTGAAAGGCATATATAGACCATAATACATCATCCAGTATGAATACATTGATGCTGCTCAAAGGAGAAGAGAGAACATTTATAATGTGTGTGTCCATTGACTAGTTCTGGAAGAGAGAGGTTGCTATCAATGTACTGATAATGACCTTGGAAATATGCAGAAAGAACATTGAAAAAATATAAGATTTAGCCGTTTCAGCTTTCAGTGAAAACAGTACTGTCAGAAAACTCACCAATTTCAAAATCAAACAGTGCATCATCCAAGATGATGCCAGGGTTCCTGTATATATCTAGGTAATTACTCACAGCCGCTCCACCTGAAGAGAAAAAGAAGACTGTGATTGTAGAGATGCTGTGTTATATCAAATATCCGTTTTATTGCAGGGAGTGACCTTTTCCTAGAGAAGCCAGTCAACCAGTACCTGGCAGGCTTATTGAGAGTGTTCACTACTCCAAAGCTGCTGGATAAGATGGATTTTGAAGAGAAGATTCCTGGAGTCACATCCTTCTATGATATGTAAGTGTCACCAGTTTATGTATACCTGATGTGTTTTTATGAAAATTTACATTTGTAGGGATGGGCTTGAGGCAGAAGACAGCAGGTTGATGATCAGAAGGGTAAGTGACAGAGGACAAGGGAAAAATATAAAGTGTTGAGAAATTCTAAGGAAGAGGGTATTAGGTTCAAAAGGAAAAGATAACAGAATAAGTGCATTCATGCAGAGGTTAGTCATTCTTCAATATTAGGATTTCAAGCAACCATCTGTTTTGATAGAATTATTCCTTCAATCACTTTGAAAATATTGGTAAAGGACATCAACAGAAATTACCCCCATAAAACAGGAGTAGCACAAAGAAATCAGAGATCTGGATTGATGAGATATAAATCTTGTTCCACAATGAAACAACACCCATATAGATGAAATTGAATAACCATCCATATGCTGCTAGAAATTCAAGGTAACAATGGAGCTAAATTATCCAGTGAGATTTAGAAGGTAACATTGTTTTTGTTTTTTCTCTCAGTTATCAAGAGTTCCTGGATCACTACGAGGCTGTGTCCTTTGGTGATCCAGTGTTTGGTCTCTACGTTCTGTTACCCCTCCAACAGAAACACAGTTCTATGTTGAGAAAAGCAGTGTGGGGAGAGAGGAGAAAGATGCTGCGCACACTCAGGGTACCTTTATCAGAGGTAGATACAGAGAATTGTGTTCTTCTTGTTAAGTTGCATTTCTCAACTGTTTTTGTTTGTCAGGTAGACTGACAGCACAGTCAATACAAGCATACTTTGACATTATAACGTTTAGTTTAATATCAAAGGTTATAAGTGGTTGGTGGATCTGTTGACATGTTGCACCCAGCCCAGAATCATCATTGGCAAACATGGATCTGTTGTCTATAGCCTATAGCATCTCTCAGTCTTAGTTATTTATTTTTGGCCTTTCAGACCCAGTACATAGTTATGTTGGTCTTGTCTTGTAAATCATGCCAGGCTGTGGTGAAGTTGTCATTGTGTGTTAATAGATATAATCACCTCACATGTCATGAAGAGCAAAATAAAATTCATATTCACATCCATTGTATAGTAAATTGTGTTAGTTTAAAATTATTTCAGTGCCGAGGCTTCAAAAGACATAAGACATCTCACAGGTTTTGTCAAAATGCATGCTTCTCCTGCCAAAACTTCAGCTGTGGAAAGTTGCAATGCACATTGAAAGAGACTTATCTCACTCAACAAAATTCACATGTATAACATTGTGACACTTATTTACACAATTGTCTTGTTTTTTATCCACTTTTACACTGACATTATGTTAATGTAGTTATCAAATGCCTACATATTTTTTTTGTAAAAAGTATGTTATCAGTCTCCTTTAAGACGTGGAAAATTAGTCAGCCCATTGGAAAACAGGTGGAAGAAAATTATGGTCAGTCAGTCTCTGCCTCATTCGAGTTATTGTAGGTAGTGTTAGATAATTTTGTTAAACATTTATTCAGTATGCATCACTTGTTATCCCCATATTTTTGTTTGACGAAATAAATTACTTGTACCCATATTTGTCTTTTGACAGTTGCTGAAATATCTGTGCTGTTACCAAACTGTGTCTCAATCCCTATCCCAACAGATGCTGATACCACTGGACAGGTACCTGCAGCCTGAAGAGTCGGACACGGAGCTGCTCCAGTTGTATTTGTCTGCTCTGTGCACTAAGGCAGTCCAGCCTGTCTGGTCACCTGTCATGCACCTGCTGGCTGTGCACCACGTCAATCGCTTTATGTACACCACCCAGGACGATGGTCACCAGAGAGTCAGAGACCACATGTGGGCTCAGCTGCTGGCTGTGGAGAATGAGGTAGGGCACAGATCACAACCTGTTGAAAGGAGTTTGATGTCAGATGTTCTATATCGAGAATTAGTGGTTCCAGTGGAAATGTAAATTAACTATACTTTATTTGAGTAATAAAATTGTTTGATGTCAGATACTTCATATAGAGAGTAATTGGTCCCAGAGGGAACATAAATCAGTGTACTTTATTTTGGCAATAGCTGCAATCCTCCAGTGTGGAGATAATCAAGATGGAAGTTATCTCCTGTGAAGACCATACAGTCAATGAAATTCAATTTTCTTGATTAAAGCCACATTTGACAGCTCAATCATTTCATCTGTTCACACATCACATATTGTATGTGTGTCGTTGATTCATGTGTGTGTTGTTGATCCAGGTGTGTCTTGTTGATTCATGTGTGTGCTGTTGATCCATGTGTGTGTTGTTAATTCATGCATTAATTAGTGGTGTGCTATTTAAGTTGCTTTGTTTTGGTCATCAAAGAGTGAGAGATGACATGAGGGCTCAAGAGCTGGCACTTGAGAATGAATTATAGGCCGCTTATCTATACATATATTTGTATGTTGTCATGTCAAGTGCTTACTGGTGAGTCTCTGCCAAAGTCACTCCATTTTAGTCATCAGAAAGTAATTGACCAGGTGACTTCCTCAGGTAGTGAGCATGAAAACTGAGATATTGGTGACTAAAATGTGGGCATACAGATATGTTGATACATGTATATTATGCACTTATTGATGTACCATTGGAGTTACATGCACATTGCTGTGGACTACAGGTATCAGTGAATGAGGAGTGTAAAGGGCAATGATGCTGACTTGAGAAAAAAAAAAAATCACCAGAGTAAATGCATACTGTTGCTCCTGTATTTCCATATCAGACAGTAATTGAAAACACATACAGGTTGATGGATGTGCATAAAGTTCAGAACCAATGCAGTGCATCAACTTATCTACACAGCTCTTGTGATTGTGCTATCTCTATGATTTGAGTAGAATAAGTTTTGCATGTAAACCATGTGTCATCAACTATGAACAGAATTTCCTTTGAGGACAAATAAAGTTTATCATATCTGAGTTTCTGAACAAGGATGAAAGAATAAGAAAATCAAATAAATAGAAAGTTGAAGTAGCCATAGTTAACCATTTAATGTATGATGGCCAACTGGGTTGTAGTAGTTATTAGTTGATTTACTGGTACATGGTATATAATCAAGAAGTTTTTGATTGTGTAAGAATATTTCTAGATCTTCAGTAAATGTCTTGTGCCCAGGGCAAATGAGTCACAAGTCGCTGCGGGCGATCGCAAGTTGTGGCCGTTTTTAACTGTTTTCCAACTAAGATACCAAATTTTTCTTTTCAGGATAGAAAAGATTGAATTTTTGTTTTGTGGAAAACAAATACAAACTTTTGATAAAATTATCTCAGTCGGAAAATAGTTTTTAAAAAAAAACCCTAACTTGAAATCTCCCCAATCAACTTCCCACTCATTTGCCCTGGGCGCGAGACAAATATACCACAGGAGTTTTGACATGGGTGGAGACTGGAGAGATTTTACTTAGGTGATTGCATAAGTTGTCTACTTTATTAGGTTGGTATAAAGAGCTCTCATTGACTTGAATCTTTCCCTCAAATGGATGAGTATTTTAAGTGGTAATATAATGCTACATGCATTGATACATTTGATGTTATTGACACCTTGCTTCTAAGTAATAAAGAGTTATTTCAAATTTTGTATTAGCTCACATTGACGGCAACATTCTCCCTGTGTGAATGAATATTTGATGTGGTAATGGTACATGAAACTATGACCAGAGGATGAGACAGATAATGAAACAAGGCTCTGGGGGATACTCAAAGAGATAGAGCAGAGAAAATTAAGCATGTAAATTTGACAAAATCTTTATGGTATTTCTAATTTTGAAAGAGTGCTAGAAAATTCCAAGCAAAATAGGCCTACTGTTATTTGTTTATGTAAACAAAGCTAGAGAGAAATAATTGAAGAACCAGTAAGAAGGATGAACTAGCTGGATAGGAAAAATGGGTTTGAAGCTTTATAAGCTGTCCATCAAGTGTGCTATAATATTCTCTTCAGGTAGATACTTATAGTTGCTGTAACCAAATCCTTTTACTTAAGTCTGAGGAGTCACGTTAATGGTTCAGCTTGAGTGAATAAATATTTTATATGGCCAGGTTACAGGTAACCATGACTGACCCAGTTGTTGATGGAGACAGGTGGGATGGGCTTTTGTAATAGTAGAGCAAATGATGCAAAATGGGACACCAGTGAAGTTCACGGGGTTATAGTTTTTTTTTCTCTTTTTTTCACATTTTGAAAAAGGGTCATGAAACCACCAAAAATTATTCAAATTCCTCTCCCTCATATTTTGAAATGTGCTGATATGATATGGCAAATTGATTGAATAGAAAGCTCAAGCTTGCCATATTTTTGCAGGTAAAACCTGCATGATATCTGTGACTTTGTGAATGCAGGATATGTCTGACTGAATGAAAATATTCCTGAAATTTTGTAACTAGGGAAATAAGTGCAAAATTGTTACTTAAGCCTAGTTGCTGTGAGGAAACTGGCATGTTGATGCTCTACTGAATCAAAGATTACCTCAGCTTAAAAAGCTTACTTTGCTGTTGCAAGGTTCAGCTTGAAAGAATTAATAATTTATGTGGTTTACGTGACTGATCCACCCAAGTGCTCAGACAGTAAAGCAGGGTTCGCAAAGCTTTCCAAGGGGATTAATCATTACCAAACAGAAATCCGTGTCAGCATATTTGTGCTCAGTATGCATAAAATGTTTTTTGCCTCAGCATGTCTGTCCTCAAGCATAGATTGCGTCACATTGCGGTCTGTTCCTATAAAAGGGATGAAACAGGGCAAAATAAGTCTATTTCACAACATCTAAGGATTATTATAATTATTGTCAACTTTGAAGATAAATATGAAAAATCATATCGTCTTGTTTCGCAGTTATGTTTAGATAGAATTCAAAATTTTTTTTTTTGTATGTGTGATGTTTAATTTTAGCTTGACCATTTCACAATACAATCCTGCATTGTATTCTTCTCTGTATTTCAGTACAGTGCATGAAAAAAGCACCTCTTTAAAGTATGTTATCCAATTGCATCATATGTAGGAGATACCATCAAATCAAGATTTAAAGCAATAACAGAAATATCAAATGCAACTGAAATATTCAGCTGGTTGGGAACATACTCATCTAAGGAAATGATAGATTTTCATTTTTCCAGAGTGTTAATTACACTTAGCTTAACAGTAACAGGAGTAGCGGGGAAAAAAAAAAAAAAAATCAAACAAAACAGTAGTGTTTGCCTGGTGTTTACAGTTTGTTTCAGATTTCCTACATACATTTATTAAGAGAAGAATCATCTCAGAAAATGTTTTTGTGTTTTATGGTTAGTAATTTACTGTTATTTTTGTTCTTTATTTTAATTAGGATGACTTGCTGGGAATTGTTTAAACTATGCTTTCAGTTTAAATCTCACAGACCTTTATGCATTTGCAAGTTCTCACACTTCCCAAATGTAAAACTGTCTATCTAACAGGGTTACCCACTTGTCATAAATGCCTTCAGAAATATCATTAATCAGGATTTTAACGTGCACAAAAGTGTCCAGCATTCTCTAATGTTTCATGTGGCTGTGTGCACTTATCTGGAGAAGTGGGGGATTTCTGTAGGCTTAGTTACTGTAATCTTAACATCATGCACAACACAACTGCGTGCTTATGGTTGATGGATATGGAGGGTTTGGAATCCATACAACATCAGATGCATTGATGACGGATAGTGCTGGAACACCACTATTGATTTTCTATTGATTGATGCTTTTCAATGGCTATAATCAAACATTTATCAATTCAGTGGTGTTTACGGATGTTATTGATTTTTCTGAAATCAATATTTTTTTTTTCCATGAACTTTTTTAAAGTGCTGATGCAACAAGGAAAAAAAAATCGATAGCATCCAGGAGTGTCTCAAATGTCTTTTGTTTTTCTGAATAAATTAACAAGAAGCACCTTTTTCTCCTCTTTATATCATTTTAGCTCTCTTTCTTGTCTTGTATTCAACCAGTTACGGTTACTGAAAGAAATTTATGGTGAACATGTTAAATTTTTCATGTTCAATTGAGTTTCTGACCTACTTCACCGTATTACCTTTGCAAGAAATGGGACATCACCAAGAGACAAAAAAAAAAAAATTTGAAAGCAAAGTTTGTTTCCACCATTTCTGCATTGAACAATTTTGTATATATCTTCCCTGTATGTGTGGAAAATATACCTTTGAAAACTATCTTTGGATAAGATAATGACAAATGGTTTTAAGTAAAGATGTTCTATAAATTCAGTGTAAAAAAATTAAGTTTACTTTATTATCAATTTTGATGAAATCATTGTAAGATGGGCATTTATGTGCATTTTTATTGCAGTTATATGCTCCATGATGATATACCATCCCTGACTATAAATGTTACATACTGGTGTTCGATTGAGACATGAATGGTTTAGGCCATAGTGTGTCGCAGAATGAGTTGGATGTCAGAGATCATAGAATTCATGAACAGTATGGAGTTAATATGTTTTGAAAACCATCGTAACATGAGAAAGCCAAAATGTGGCCTAATTTCCATTTGTTATCAAATATTTGCCATATCATATCAGAATATTTTTGAGAGTTGAGCCTCTGGAATAAGATGCAGGTCATTTATAACGAGATTTTCCCTGTGTCATCCTCAGATGTCTGATGTTATCTATTACAAACAAGCTGATGTCAGCCGGCCACGGGGAGTGGAACTGTACCAAGAACTGCCACATAACAGACATACAACAATGGAAGGACACAGAACAAAGAAAAAAGCTCTGTAGCGAAAATGACACCCTTCAGAATAAAACACTCCAGTAATCCAAATCGCTAGGAAGTGCTCATTCAGATGGGTCATTTGTGTTGCGAAGAAGTTGACATAGCAACAGTAAACAGCCTAGTGACAGACTCCAGTCATTCACTCCCTCGTCAATATTGAACTGTCAATATGTCAATATTGTGCTACAGGCAGCTGCATAGAGTCTGGAATGCACAATATGTTGAGTATGGGACATAAGATGTGTTGTCTGTAGTTGATAGTTACCTAGGATTTTTCAAGCACATATTTTCATGAAGCTGTGAGCTAGATCATCTGAATTTTCATGAAAGAGTGAAGTGGATATTATTCTGTGTGGAAAAATGAGGTCACCTCAACAGATGAATTCTAAAACAGTTGTAGGAAAAAACAAGTCCGTTAATGATGAAAATGTCAAGCCATCTTCACAGCGTAAGTTAAAGTCATGTCCTGAAGAAATTATGTCGTCTTCACTATCTGAGCAGAAGAAACCAGTCTGTGGAAAGAAATCATCAAATGAACCAAGACAGAATGTTGAACTGCATTTATGTAGAAATGTGAACTCCAGTGGAGAAAAACCTGCGAAGTCATATCCTGAGACAAGCATGGAATCTGTTTTGCCACTCGATGCATTATCTCGTAGAAAGAAGCCAAGATCACTGTCTCAGGAAAGCATTGATGTCCGAGTTGAAGCTAAATTATCTTTCCGCAGAAGGAAATCGAAATCACTTCCAGGGGAAACAGAGAATTCATTAAGCCAACCACACAAACTGGATCACAAAGGCAATGTCAAACTGTCACCAAAGAAAACTGCAGAGCCTATGACAAGTTCAGGCATGTTTCACAATGGAAGAAAATCACGGCAACTCTCATATGATAATGTGGATTCACTTGTCCAGCAGGTGAAATCACCCAGCTCCAAAAGGTCAAAATCCCATCCTGGAGAAAAACCAGAGTCATTTCATGGAAAAAAGAAGTCAATTCAAGATAAAGAAAGGATTGCACATAGTGTGCAGAATAGAATGTTATTCTCTGACCACTGTGAGAGATCATCAGGTGATGAAAGGATGAAATTAGTCTCAAAGATCCCAGTGAGGTCAGATACAGGAAAAAGCACTGAATCACAATCAGGAGAAACAAGCAGGCAGAAATTATGTAAAAGAGAGGTAAATAACACTGTAGATGCATTTTTTTTTTTTCAGTTTTGCATATTCTCCACGTTTGCTTTATATTGCACAGCTTTGTCAGAGCTTCTCCCATGTCACAGCTTCGCATGATATGTCTTCCTGTTTTAGATTTCCCTGTTATTCTTCAACATATGGCAGCTGATGAAATCTTTAGTATTCTATTGTTTGCTTTGTTTTTATGTTGTTTTTTTTCTCTTTTCAAAGTGAGTGTGTTGTCATTTCCATGTATTTTTTCTTGCACGGATTATTAATATTTTGTCATTTATGTTAAGACAGTTGGATTCTTCAAGATCATAATTATCTTACATATGAATACAAAGGCATAATGATCTGTTTGTGTTTCTTTACAGTCTGAATAGAACAGTTTATGTAAACTTCCCATTAATAATCAACGTTTGTTTACATTAAAACATACCTGATGTTTCAGCCTATGAAAAGGAAGTTGACTTGTACCTAATGCGGAAACTTTGTCTTGAGATTTAATTAGAGATTTTTCAAGCCCTTACAGGTACTATTGACATGCTATGTATATTATGTGAATGTATTTGCGGTCTAGTGATAACTTGAGAGGAAATACTGATTGAAACCAGTGCATATTGTTGACAGGTTAATGAGCACCTCATTTTATTTTATTTTGTTCTTTTCCCACAGCAATATCATATGTCTCATATAAAAGTCTTAGAAATGATTTTACTTAACATGATAACAAAAAGACAACAGAACAAAAATTGATTGATTTGAGCAGTGGTGTTTGTGAACATTTATTTTTGTATGTTCAATTTTACCCATTTTGAAATAAATAATTGTGTTGCCTCTTATACTCTTTTTTGTTTTTGCAGTTTTATTTTACTTGTGTTTCCTTCATGTGATTTAATCTGAGTCTTAATTGTATGTCTTTTTATGCTGCTCTTGTTATGAATGTAAACTTTGTATATTATACACAGTATTACATTATGTGAAGACATACCTTATCTTTTGTTTGCATTACATTAGTTCATCATTTCACATCCTCACTGTCATCTGATATCTTCATATGGTTAAAACTTATTTCATCTCTCTCTATTTTTTCTTTTTTTCTTTCTTTTTCTCTTTTTCTTAACCCTCACCTCCTCACACCTCATCCTGTAGTCTCTATTTTTGTCTTTGTCCTCTCTTTCCTCTTCTCATTTCCATTGCCTTCCTTTATTCTGTCCTGTTCTTCTGGTGTTTTATAATTCTCTCTCTATCCTGCTTATTCTTGTCAGCCTCTTTATCTCTCTATCTTTTTTTTCTCTGTCTCATATACTTTTTCTCTCTCTCTTTCTCATGCCGTCTTCATCTTTTTTTCTCCTCTTCTGCTCCCTGCCCCCGTATCACTCTCTCCCTCATCTTTTCAAAACGATCATTTGTTGAGACAGCGACAGAGCATCGTAATTTGTCGTACATTTCTTATATCATTGTCTTCAACACTTTAAATTTTGACAAAAGACAAAAGTGAGATAAATTACAAACGTCCTGTGTGAGAGAGAAAGGAAAATACCATCTTCTACATTCTTCGTTATGTTATTCTTTGATTTTTCAAAGCAAATCACCAAGAAAGATCATTGTCAAACGCCATTTCCAAAAGTTAATTCTTTTTTGTGTCACACACAGTGTACATACACAATATACACAACAGCGTACACGAAAAAAAAAAAAGAACAAGTTAAACAAAATTATCCTCATTGTGGACAAGAGTAAACACTTCTAGACCCACACACTCACACAAATAAGAGTTACAAAGAAACTCAAAAATTCTCAGACTAGATTCTTTATAGTAAACTTAATGCATTCTTTCTGTGCATCATTTCATGTAATACAAAAAATAATAATATTATCACTACGAAATACTGACCCTATCTTAGAACCCCTACTCATAGCATTTACGATTACACGCCTTAAGTGACTTTCACTGAGGAATTTTAAATTGCCAGTCTTCAGACTCTGTCCTCAGGGTAAGCTTAGACTATGTACGCCAAAAAATGTCATACGGCCGATAATTATGAATAAACTTATATGCAGATCTAAATAAGATCTGCATACAGATCTAAATAAGTCAGTCAGTTAAGCAGTCAGTCGGTTGAAGGCTTGACACCACAGCACATTAGGCAGTTCCTTTTTTAGTAGCCCACTCAGACCAGTTCTGTAGAGGCAGGACAGAACAGTCTTGCTGTTCGGGTCAGATGGTTATGGTTTTAATAAGCTTTTCAACCTCCTGTAGTGGTGGTTAGATGTTGATTCCCGACTTCCTTAATCCTTCCCCGCCTTTCATTTTTTTTTTTTTTTCGGGATTAAATACATATTCCGCAGCTGAACTTGAGCTGTTCCCTCAGTTCATCAAGTCGAGATGAGACATTTTGAACATGATTGCTAATGGTGTTGAATTGTTCTTGTCTGAAAATTTTCAGCTTACTATCAGTCAGTGATATATTGCCCAGAACATCCCATTCCCGTTTTTACGTCTCTAAGACTCTAAACAGTAAATCTAGGCCTGAACCAAAGAAACCAGCCAAAAGGAATCCAAGAAGACCCTAAAAGATTCATTGTCATATCATCTTCAGGAGATGATGCCCCTGCTTAATCCTGTTAAGCGGATCTGGGAGTTTGATTGTCTGACCGTGGCCTTAGTTCACGAGGGCCACAGTCTGGCCGTCCAAGTTGTTGTGTTCCAGCAAGCAGCTGCTGCTTGGTTTCCATTCTCATAATGGTCTTACTGAATATTACAGTGGCATGGCCATAATCTTGGATGGTTCTTGAATTTCGCTCTGATTCTAATCCCAGGTTGGACTGCGAGCGGTTTGCTCTTAGCAGCCTGCGTTGTCGTGTTCGTGTGTGTCTTGCGTAACTCTCTTGGATGACTCTATCCCATAGGGTACGAGTCATTTTGTGCAGTAACCTAACTAAAATCAGCAATCTGGCGCTAAGGCCGAGTCAACATAGACATGAGGCCAATCTCGCAGGGTAGCTTATGATAGCTTGAGAAGTGATTCATCCTCTGCCGGCGGCGGCTTCCAGGGGAACATCAGGTCGCATTGCTGTCACTCAAAGGAATAAGACACGGAGATAGATTGCTCGTCTGATGCGAGCAAATCTCCTAAAGGTGAGGTAGTTTCCGTAGGCTCCATTGGTAGGAATCATAGGGACAAGGTCGAGACTGTTCAAGTTTGGTGGTCAGGAGATGTTTCCTGTCTGGTGCAGGAAAATCTCCCTATGTCATGTTCGGGAGTGGTACTGCTCTCTACGGGCGCAACCCTGTTGCGTAGCGGAAGAAGCCCACAGTACCCTTGAGCTCCTCCGCTGACCCGTATAGGCACTGGCTCATGGATGGATTTGGGCCAAGATACTGCCTTCTTGGTCCAGCCAGATAGGGACAATCCAGTAATACATGTTCCACTGTCTCCTGACAGGTTCCACAGTGGCGGCATCGTGGGTCTCGCCCAGGCTTCAATCGGCTGAGGTGAAGCTTTAGCTCAACATGCCCCGTACGCAGGCGGAAGAGTGTGGAATAATCCGCCCGGTCAAGCTTGTTAATGTTGTCCATTTTGTCATGGCGCGGGTAGTACCTGTGGAAGCATCGGGCTTTTTCGGAGTCGTCCCATCGAGCCATCCACCGTTCCCTGGCCCCCTCCTTTATTTC
>JBCAUA010051444.1:0-25616 GCA_038406235.1 Peronia verruculata
CGGCGTAAGCATACCGCAGCGAGTTACGGTTGTCCTAAGCTTACGACTGCCTTACGACTCAATTATAAATACGGCCCTAGATCTAGATCTAGATCTAGATCTATATCTAGGTTTACTAACAAAATTAATCTCCCGAACATTTGTAAATTATAGAATCAAGTTAAAGACATTGTCAAACTTAGTAGGCCTAAGTCTTTTTAGGAACCACAGTTTGAGATCAGAAACTTGAAAAATGACACATTGATTTTGTCTTAGATCTAAAATCTAGATCTAGATATCTAGATTCTAGATCTAGATCTAGATCCTGTTTTAACTTAGAATGCAAATACCACCACAGTTAATACACTTTATGTAGGGCCTACAGGATCCTATATTTGTAACAGTTTAAATTGTTGGGCAGATGAAAGCAAGTTACTAGGGAAACAACAGTGAAATCCGAATGAAAATCAAAACTCCTCAGTCCCTTCAAAATTGGAACCAAAAAAAAAAAAAAAAGCCCCTCCCCCGCCCTTTTTTTTTTTTTTTTTTGAAATCATTAGGCTTACAAACTTAAAGTGTGGTAGAAGTGTGAAATTTGGTGAACAGCAAATAAACTATTGAGTTTGATTTAAAAAAAAAAAAAAAAAATGCTCAGAAAAATAAAACAAACTGTTTGAAATTCATTTCTTGGGGTGGCATGTCTTACATATCTCTGTTTTGATCACATGAATAGATGAAAACTGTTTCTGTTTTTGTGACAAAGCCTTTTTTTTTTTTTTGAGTGTGTGTGAATATTTGATGGTAAATTTCAATGACAGTTAAACAATGATTTTTATTCAATTGTTCCGCCATGAATGCGTAATATTGTTATTCAGTTCCTTGATTTAAATTTATAATTATATATTGTAGTGGTGACAAACTAGATCTATATGAAAGAGCTAGAATCACAGGTACCAAACAAAACTTGATGGTCATGTGCAGACTTAGTGAATTTGTCCATGATATTTGTCAGTTGAGAAATGCGGAAGAAAATTTATCATGCACTTTTTTCAGTATATATATATATATACTTCTTCTCCCTGGTGTTAAAAACTGTATGAGCTGAAGAACACAGATTTTAAATAGTCACTTCAGTTTGATAATTTTTTTCAGGTATGAGGTATTTCGATGTCAGTCACGTGGAGGGATATTCAGCTCACCTGCTGATTTGAGTGTGTTTTGTATAGTAGGCAGCTCTTGCCGAACGATAGGCAAGAAAACCCACAATATGCTTATAATTCAAAAACTGCTGAATGGATCCATCTGAAATTTGGCGCACAACATTGTTGCACATGGATTTATGTTTTTATCTACATAAACCCGAAAGAAGCTTTTTATTTTTGACGTTATTTTAAAAATGTGATAACAATTGAATAATAAACTCAGGTGAGGATGCTTGGTCCGAATTGTACGTTCAATACTATGACGCATTCAAAACACATTTATTTGACTAACAATAACATTCAGTTTAATCAACCAAAATATCAACATCGAGGTTTGCAGGCTTTGCCATGCACTTTAATTAAGTGGCAAGGCTTAAAGAAAAAAAAAAAAAAAGAAATCTCCCACGGAGGCCGTGGGATCTCTTTTTTGTACATACATGTATTAACTGATGTATGAATCATGGATCTTGTGACTGTCCTTGAAATTGTATTGGAGGTTTAATTAGAATTTAAGAGACAGCTTAAGGTTATCACTCTCAAGTGACCTCTTATTTGACCTATAGATATATCTCATTGTTCATATTGTAGTCTCAGAGTTATGAGTTCTAGGACAAATGCATACTGTATGACGTACTGTTATACGGTCAGTCTTTGCTGAATGGAGTTAAAAAAAATCGGTTAGTACTTGATTAGTTATGAATAGCAAATACATAAAATTGTTCAAACAATAGTTTGTAGGCTGATCATGAAACTTGATCTCTCACTGAGGATTACAAAATCATAGAGATGAATAATCACATTGTTTGTTTATGACTGACATTTTATACCTCTACTTATCTCAAGCCTCAAATCGATTGAGGAATAAGATCATTGTGGGTTTCTGGTCACAGATCTATAATGCATGTGTGCGTGAAAAGCTGCACGTAAGTTGAGAGCAGCTGTTGGCAGTTAACTTACCATTATTGATGAATACCATTGTGGGTGTATACATCTGCTAGCTTTGGTTACTCACCAAAAAATTAATTTATCTTTCATTAACTTCTTTTTATACATGTATTAAACAGGGATGTCAAATTTCCTACATTAGTAGGATTTCCTACTTTTTGGCTGTCAATAATTTCTCTCTTGGCCCCAAATGCGGTATTATTTACCATTAACATACTTCAGTTTTATGTGTTGCTAAAGTGTATGCCAGGAACTTTTCATATTTTTTCATGGAGACAGATTGACATCTCTGATTAAAAATTATTATTCATAATGTAGGGACATGATCAACTTGACTGCATGGATTTATTATGGGATATAATTATAATATATAATGTGAAAGCAACTACATATACTATTCTTCCCACTCTGCATCAGAAAATTTGCCTTGAAGTTGAAATGCTACTCATTAAGTATTTAAGTCAGTCACACTACAAACAACCCCCCCGGAAAAAAAAAAATTGCTACAATCAGAATACCCTTGTCTCTCTTAGCATCATGTTTTTAGCATAAAGACTACAAGGTCTAGTAGCCTATGTATTGTTAGATGGGGAGGAGAGGGGGATTGACAGTACAAGGCTTTTGTGCTGGTTTGACTGATGTCATATATCAGCTATCAGTAAATATATAAGGGCTTTCTTTATGTTCTTAAGGACCAACCTTATAGACAGTCTATAAAGACTGCTAGTGGTCCATATGAACACATATTTTTCTTTAACTCATGGCCACTTCTGAATGGGGCAAGGGTCAAATTTTATCTTGCTTTGCAGGAGTGTCCTGATTTTCAGAATTGTTCAGGACATAAAGGTATTAGTAAACAAACAAAGAAAACCCATACATGTGGCAAGTCATGCTCTTTTTGTAATTTTTAGATGAACCACGCACGTATCATGCAGGGCAGGGTCGAGGGCATCTACTGCGCACCTATTGCACTAAGCAAAATGACATGGCATGGCCATATGTGGTGATGGTGGAAAGTGTGACAGGTTGACAGGTTTGAAAGGGATTAAAATAGCAACAATCAGCTCATGCAATGTTTATGTTAGTAAAACACCATGATCATCTACCATCACTGGTAATATGGCAGTCAGGAAAAAGGCATTTTAGGAGAAAATATTTGCAGTAGGCTTCCCGTGGTGATTTGACTTCATCGTGTGATTAAATTCTAATTTGTAAAATATGCAAGTTTTGATGGACAAGGTTTTTCAATTGAGTAAATTGGAAAAGAGAATAAAGAGGAAACTTTGCTGAAGGGGAAAATGTAATACATGTATGCCCGCTCTCCTTCTTTGAAATTTAATCGTGATTTTACAAAGATATGGATATTGGAAATTGCAGTGCATTTACTAAAGTCTTGTACTCGTGATTGATTTACCTTCTGCCTTCTTTACAGCAGATAATATCCACAGAAAGTACCAACTAATTTGAACAAGTGCGCGGTTGTGTGGAACAGACTGTCTTCTTTCAGCCTTCTTACTTGAAAAAATTAAATTGCCTCTGTTGCTCAATCTCTTCTAATGCTAATTTGTCCTGTCCACATTATGACTTGATCCAAGTCATGTTACAGAAACATGTCCTCATTGTGGGATTTGTGACGAAATACACAACACAAACGCGCCCCAAGTGATGGCTCATAAAAATCCACTGGCACAGTCTTCATCTTGGGGATTTCCTCCTTTGTACACTGTGTTAATTGAACATTTGACCCATCTATAGACGTTAGGTGATTTTTTTTTTATTCATTTTGTTAATTGACAGTAGGTTTAGATGAATAAAACTTTTTTTCAAGTATTGAAGAATTATACACGCTGAAATGGATAAGCTACCATGGTGATCATTGAGTTTTTGTTTGATTATCTGTCAATATGAAGTTAAAGCAAGGATCTGATGTGCAAATTGGTTCAAGAATAAGGGAAAAGGGATTCATAATTGTGTCATGGAAAGATGCTTAATTTCAAGTGGTGTAAATTTTTTTTTCTTATAGATTGATCAGGAAAATAATCTTTCTTATTAGATCACTTGTCCACCTGTTTTCCTTTTTTTTTTTTTTTTTAATTTTTATTTTTCGGTCACGTACCGAAAGTTTTAAATGATTAAAACACACATGCCATCAAAGAACAACACTTTGATCATTCGATTAGGGTACGTTTTACGTGGGTAAAAATCAAGGTCCAGATTATGTATCAGAATGGGTGTCCTGATTTTGACCCAAGATAATCTTTGGTTCAAGCGAACTTCAACGTTGATTGACCGGGATTATTGAGATAGTGCACTACATCTATCAGCCTTTCTGACTAAGGTTTCCTATCTTCAAGATCAGGACGGCGTCATTTAGTGCATTCAGTTCGTGTTGCTATCCCTGCTCAAGGTAGCAACTGACACAGTTTGAGAAGGCGAGTGCGACTGGGCTTGCCAGTCTCGTTGTCAGTTTCCCCAGTCTTACGTGACTAGATGGACCCGTTTATCCTAACTTTAGAACTGCTGGAACATCAGTGGGTATTGCATCAGCAAAAATTATTGATGCATTACTGGGGGTTTCTTTCTATGGCCAGAAATAGTGCTCGGCATTTTTCCTATCGATCAAGTAGCCACAAAGTGGCAGAAATTCCTTATTTACACATAATGGAATGGATGGGATAAAGACAGTAAAAGTAAGGAAAACGTCTCTGTTGTTTGAATATAGTCGTATCCTGTCGCTTCTGTTACCCTATAGACCGTTATGTATACCTATATTGCAATTGACATTGATATGTAAATCAATTTGATGCATATTCATCTGGGTCGTGAGGCTTTTTTTTTTGTAGGGGGGGGGAGGGGCATTTACTTTCATACCAGATCAGGCGTTCAGCGGTCACGTGAAATTGTGGGCGGCAACACTTGGGTTGTTGATCACAGGTGTGTACATCTGTCTATAACTTGTATAAGCGTGCTTTATGAAATAGTGCTGTTCACTGGTTCCTGTGCATACTGCGCATGTAAAGCGATCGAAGCCAAATACGTGTGCGGCTGTCAGGCCGTGGACCAAGTGTTCAAGTGGTCGGTTAAATTGTTACTTTGTACTTCATCGCTCGTCTAGCACTTAGAAGAGAACACGGGATTAGAGCAGAGTGTCAGCTGATGACGCAACTAACTCAACTCGACAGGTTAGAAATTAGGGGTATCATAAGATCAGTTGTAAATGTGTGCCTTCGTTATAATTTTTTTTCCTATCTGTCATCAGTGGTCTTTTGACACATCATATCAGTATTTACACTCCAAGCCATGCGTATGTTCATACGCATGGCTTGTAGTGTGAATACTGATAATAGAAGTACATGTATGTGTGTGCATTTTAAGTTATAGATCTATTATATATATATAATTTGTACATTCATAAATCTTTGAGTAGAAATATCAACGTCAACCATAGAGTTTTCCCTAGCCAGTAAGAGATAATATACTGGTTTATTTGCGCATACAACATTCAGGTAAACCGGCACATTAATTTTGTTTCAGATTCTGCCTGTACCTGCATGTTACTGTGCCCCGCCGTGTCAGTATGATCGGTATCAGATCATTAAAGTTAGTTGTGCTTGATTATAATTTTGTAACTAAAGGTGTTGAGTGCTATTATACAGTATATGTAATTACCAAACCAGATCTATTTTTAAAAATGACAGCAGCATTGAAAGCAGAATGAATAATGCCCCAGTATCGTATGAGAGTGTCAGGTTTAATCCCCTCTAGCCCAGTGCTGTGAATAGGATCCCCTGTCGTGTAGAGAATGCCCATTATTTCAAACTTTAAGACTTGCTAAGCAAGACAGCCGAAAAGAACGGTCCCCGAGCGTAACAAAGAACTTATTTTGTCGTATAAAGATGCGCAGGCAATGTCAATGATTGGGTAGGGCTGGGTTAAATAGTGTTTTCTTGTTCCTGAAGACACCCTCAGAAAAAAAGAGAGAGATTTGCGTTCGCCTACTTCTTTATGAAAGAGTCACAATCACCTTTCAGGTGATCTGTAGGTCACGTCAGTCTGCTGAGTTACTTAATGAGGAGGGGGGCGGGTCGGGTCGTGGGAGTCATTTTTGGAAACTGCTGGGGGAAGGTGATTTTAACCATTACCATCAAATTCGGCATGGTCAAATTAGAGGTAAACAATCGAAAAAAAAAAAATCGAAATCATTCAAGGTTGCCATGGCAACAGCCGTCATCTTGAATTTTGCTACGCAGTATTACGTAACTCTACTGTCTATAGGCTCTGAACTTTACCAGCCGATGTGCTTGTAATTTTGCGTCCATATTTTACCATTACATATCTATGTTTTGTCAGAACAGTTTTGATAGAAAATTTCTCAAAAATTTAAAACGATATCAAAAATCCCTCATGACATAATTAAGATTTTGTTTTGATCTATATTCATGTCAAATGTCATGGCAATTGCTCCATAAATAACAAAGTAGATAGCACATTTGTGTATTTTGAGAAAAACGCATTTTAAGGTTGTTTTTTTTTTTCGCTTAAAAAACGGCCGTAAAGAGCTTTTAACCTCAAAACATCTTTTTTTCACCTGCTAGAGCTCTTTCCATGATATCTATTTGCCTTCTCCTGTCCTGTGCCCCTATTCCCATTTTTCCTCCATCTTTGCTTCCCTACCCCCATCAGCAGAAGGGCTTCCGTGCAGTCATTTTAGGGTCCAGAGAGGGCTATATATGGCCGCCATGTCTTCCTTGGTCAAAACCAAGAGCGTGTTTACCTTTCCTGTGACAGATAATCCACTATTAGACTCTGAAAAAGCAGAAACGCGGCATATTCCACCCTCATAAGGCCGTGGGAAGTCTATTTCAGAGACCCAGGTGAACATTCTCACAGATATTCGGTGTGTTCAGCGCCTCAGATGGTCAGTCAGTGTCCACCCCTGGCACTGAGGCTCCCGATATTGATAAACTTTCAGATAAAGACGATCATAATCAAGTCTCTTCTACGCAATTTGTGCGTATCCGGCGAAATAGTGATGATCTATCACTGAATAAAGACCTCCAAATGAGCAGGAGCATGGATGACGGAGGGACAGGCCAACCTTTGCTTGACCACCCTCCCTACACCTTAGAATGGACATATCAACTTTTTGACACCATTTTTATATTCAGCAGTGACCGCACTTTTGAGAGAAAACAGAAACCTAAAATCGAATATTTTGAGCAAAAAACCAATTGGAGGACCGGACACACCCCCCCCCCCCCTCAATTTTAAAATTTCTGAAGTGGCCCACCATTACTCCTCAGTTGTTCGTGGGTCAGCCCGATGGTCAAGATACACCACACAAGTCTAGGATTGGTCAAACAAAACAAATGTCTTTCATCTCAGTGAATTGTGAATGGTTATTCGAGGCTTTTATTTTTTTTCCTTTCTTTTCTTTTATGTATATATCGTAAATTGGAGTTTCGCTTATGACCATGCAATTTTACGGAATTTGGGGCTATAGGTGGAATTTCGGATAAGAACTCGAATTAGATATTAGGCTTCGTGTCGTAACTTTAGGGTGAGGGGAAATTTTAGGATTTTGTTTATTGTTAAAAGTCAGGTTTTGGATAAGCCGTCTTTTTTTTTTTTTTTTTAATACTCTGTGTCGCTATGCTACGTAAATAGGGGGAAGGGGTGGGTGTGTAGGGTTTGAGGTTGAAGCTAAGAATATGATTATATTATCATTAAAAACTTCGGATTATTTTCAGAGATTTAGCCTCAGGTTAAATTGTAATGTTTTAGGGATACAACATAGTGTTTATTTCATTGTTCATTGCAGTCCTAGGGTAAACCTACTCATAGACTAGGGGCCAGCGGTGGGCTTTGTATACGCTCTCCCTGGAAAGCATACAAAGCGGTTGTGCAGAGATACTCTCATCTCACAATAACATGGCTCTAAAATTAGTGATATCCTTTATTCAGAACTAAATAACCCAGTGCTCTTATGAATAGGAAGAACAAAACATGCACATATAAGTGTCCAGGGCACGGAGGGTCAAGAGGCAGTTGATTATCTCAAGTGCCCAAACTGACAGTTTAAACTGTTTCTTGACCTGGTTTTGGCTTTGACATGCCTTTGTTCCTGCGAGGTTCGCCGATGAGAAGTGCAATAACCCACTGGATTTCGGTGTGTTTCTCTAATCTGATGTTGCCCGCTTCTCTGAAATATCAAACTATAGTAAGCACGTGTTATCGTCACCGTGAAAACGTTGCAATACAGGTTCGTATAATAGTTACTATTTGCAATAGCACCAGTACTTTATTCGTTAAGGTACTAGATTTAGTTCAACATCAGGTGGGTAAGAACTAAAGTATTTTCAATTCATTGGTCATTTATCATTATTAATTTCTGGAGTACATTCGTATTGTTATAATAATTATAAATTTGTTACAAGCTTGGGGGAAAATTAATTTAACCACATCAGATGTCATATGTATTAATTGCTGGTAGCATTGTTCTTCTTCTCATTCTGGTAACATACTTTGCCACCTTTTCTTAGTCTTGCCTCATTAGCACTGCAGTATTTCGACAAGACGCCTTTTACCCGAAAACTGTTAAAAAAAATTGGGTAGTAGTGCGATCTCTTTCTAAACATAGACTTGGGACTAGAAGGATGAAGCAGTGCAAATGGTTATCATTTGTTACAGTGGAACAAAAGTTTTGTTATCATTTGTGTGCTTTGGAAGACACTTGAGATCCCCAATATGCTGTCGATTGTCTTGTTTTGTAGTTGTTGTTTATTGTCATTAATACATAAGCATGGGCTTTTTTTTTATTCTCACTGTATATTGAATTTTGAACAATCTGTATTCAGCTGTACCTCACGACCACAGGTAACTTGTTAATGCAGACCTTCTAAACGAAAAGTGACTTAGTGCCAGACACTCAAATATTCGACTGGTAATATTTCCACTTGGCAGATATTCCACCTTGGCAAACGTCTTTCTTTCTTTCTTTTTTTCTTTCTTTCTTTTTTCTTTCTTTCTTTCTTTCTTTCTTTCTTTCTTTCTTTCTTTCTTTCTTTCTTTCTTTTACACTTTCTCTTACTCTTTTCTTTTTGGCTGGAAGGACCTTTGTATTCCATTGTTTGAAAAACAGTGAAAAGCATCGCCTTGAAGATTCCTGTTTATTATGTTTATATATTAGAAACTATATATCATACAGCTCAAAATAATGTTTACATTTACGCAGTGCATGCAGGGTTTTGTTAATCCTACAACTTGCGAGGCCCTGACAAGTGGAATTAAGAGATTCTGATCTAAATAAGTAAATATTTGGACTCTTACTAGCCCAAAACTAGATTTATGTTCTACGCAAGAAAAGCTGTAGTATCAAGAGTGTTATTTTGTGTGCAAAGTGTGCAAAGTCCGACAATCAGTCATTGGTTTTGAAAAAGAGCAGAAAATGAGGTAGCATACCAGAGGTTTGTCAGTTATAAGGTTAAAGTTATTTGGTTATGTCTTTTGGGGTCAGTTAAGAACCTTTACCTGGAGATTATGCGCCACGTGGGTAAATAATAGTATTTAATCCCTTGGATGTCACAGCCCCAATGTATTTCAGTAATTTCTAGTCCTTTTTGTTGACCTGACTGTTGCACTTATCGGCTAGCGATAACATCAGATGGCACTTGCAGTGCCGATGTTGGTTTTCAGTCATGGACAGTGGACATTAAAACGCGGAAGACGTAAGAAGACAACATTCTGAATGAACAACAGTCCTGGTCGGCGCTGAAAGGACCAGCAGATTCCTAATCCCCTCTGCTCTCCGAGAAAAGTATTCCAGTCGAAAGTCCCACGGATCACAGCTCGTTAATTCCGTGAGGCCTCTCAATTACCAGGGGCGTAGTCTGACCGCAGATTTGAAAGTGGGCCCGAGAGGCTTAAGAAAGAAACCTATCCAAACATTCATTTTGTGTGTTCAGTATGAAGTTACACGGGTAAAAACAGGCGTTTTGCACTAACTTGAGTTGCTAAACAGGCACTTCGGGTGTCATCAAGTTATGATCTGGACACTCGATTTTTTTTTTTTCAGTTTATTCCCAAAAGAAAATAATAATAATAATTGCAAAAAGTTTATTTTATCAGAGCTTTTGTTATACGCTGCAGTAAGGGTTATGGTTTTTATAAGCTTTTCAACCTCCTGTAGTGGTGGTTATCTCAGCTGTCCACAACCGTAGTAAAAACAAAACAAAACATAGCACTATTGTGTTATGTGTACATCGGTTAACGTGTAGTAAGGGCCAGTGAGAACAAACCATATGGGGGCGAGGGGGCGATCGTTACTGTGTAGGTGTGCGTGGGTGTTTTTTTTTTTTTCAGTCACGGAAAGATATTAATCCATCGAGATGTCAATTGCACATGTATTTAGCCAATTTCGATTAACGTTGTAAACTTTATTGGCCTCCCGCTTCCCACAACCCTGTTCGCTCTTTCAGCACCCCCCCCCCCCGCCCAATCCCACCTCTCCCCCCTTACCTCCCTTACTTCCCAACCCACCTTTGCTTGTGGCCATGGCCAGATTAGACCTCACAATTCAAACAGTTCAGGTCACAGACGCCGATCTGGTTTGTGAGTGCAGTGTGGACTTGGTCACAGTCCTGCAGTCCAGAATGGCGATCATACCTCGCATTGCATGGAATACTACACACAGAGAAGGCCTGTAACTGTATCAAATCAAAGTTTACCATGGATACTGGCATCCAAGACACTACCATGCATTATGAAACGTAATGCACCTTATTACAGAGTTTACTTAATCTGTTTTTTAATTAGAGTTTATATGATTCTTCAGTTATATATAAATTATTTGTCATTTTGTCAACCACCTTCCCTGACAAAGAGGTGTTAGTCTAATTCTTGATGATTGTGTTTTCATGAGACGTAAAATTCAAACATTTATCACTAGGATTACTGCCTGACAAATGTGGTTGATTATGTTCTGGAGGATTCAGGTAGATTCTGTCTGGTGTTTTACATAGAATTACCATAACTTTCTTCAGTTGAACCATCATTTTGTGGAACCTGTACATCAGCCCATCATATCTGGCTTTTTTCGATGATCTACACACACATGCAGTAGTTTGATTGTTTATGATATTCTGATTTTCAGGCCGTTCTTTCTTCCCCAGGTGTTAATTCTAAAATATTTGGGGTGGTTCTTTGTTTTTGTCTGTGATATTTTTTACCTCTCAACTTATCTGACTTTTATATTGTTTCTGGCTCATCCTTGATGTCTTTTGTTGCCAGTGATTGTTAATTTGCTTCGTCCAGTATAGGAGTTTTTTTCTTTGATACTCAAGCTCCAAAGACATTTATAGCATCTTTTCTTGAGAAATTGTATTTTGTTAAGTTGTGGACAGTATTTCATCTCAACCATCATTGTATCTGTCTCGTCCGTTTCTACCGTGCCGAGGTAAAACCTAGTAACTCTGAGTTTCTGAAAAAGTGAGATAATGCTATGTATGGATCATATGGGCCTCCCTTTATGCTGTATTCACTACTTGTTTCGATTTATACAATAGTTTTCGAGAAAAAATAGGGCAAAACCTAGCAAAAGCTGTATTTTTCCTAAAATACAAAGGTAAACCCTAGTATCAACATTGATTGTTTTCTTCATTTTTCTCGGAATTTGGTCAAACATAGTTACTAGGTGTTACCTCCACATGGTAGATTTCACCTCATCATTTGCTGGCCTTCTCTCTACATTGATGTTTACTATATACCATTTGTTTTCACTTCCATTCCTAACAAAATACTTGTTTGTTTTTCCTAAGCTTTTCAATCGTAAGAAAGTAGGATTGTCTCAGCTTTTAGAAGCTGCCAATTTTTGCTGACAAATTTTGTTGGCAGAATTTTGGAATTTGGAAATTTTGCCGAGGCAGTAGCACTCAGCCTACTATTCCATTGATTTTGAACTGCCAAGGGCTCTTTAACGTGCATAGGGTACACATGGGACTTCCATAATATATTCGCCCTTATCCATGAAGGCTAGATGTCAGGCTTCCCTACCCACAGGAAGCCAGGGGATCGTTGAGCCACTGAAAAAATGCGGGTTTTCAATCTTCGTGTCCTGTCATTCCCCGATGCAGTACCCGTGAGTCGATCCCGCCTGTTTTCTCCATGAGCAGACGCCATAACACAGATACTGTGTCCCTCCCAAAAAAATACTTTTCATATCTGGTTTAGCTTTCAAAAGCACTCTGCAGAATCTTTTTTTTTTTTTTTTTGTGGTTTATGATTTTTTTGTCATGCCATGTCCCACCTGGTTCATTCATTGTTTTGTGTGGATTATCATTTCATCTCATCCTTTTGGCCCACCCCGATTTCTGATGGGGGCTTTTTGTTCCCTCTATATCGGGCACTGCTTTCTTTCATCCCCAGATCCACCGAGAGTTGTGAAGCCAGTGTGAACATCCATGATTTCTCCCCCTTGATTCTGGAAGGAACAAAGAAATCAAAGATGGTGTCTAAACAATTAGTTGGCCTGATCATCTGTGGTGTAGCAGGTGTTGTCTTTGTGGTGGCTGGCAGTGTGCTCATAACTGTCTTTCATAACCTGATACACAATGAAGTCAAAGATGTAAGTGACCTTGCTTCTTCATCAAATTACTGGGACTCGTTCACAATAATTTGCTGTCAAAAATTTCTTAATCTTGAATCACTCTGATTTTTTCTCTTTATATGTTGACAATTTCTATATTTTCTGTTTTACTTACATCATGTATGTCACGCAATCAGATGAAATGAGTCAAATGTCAACGAAGAATTTGGTGAGAAAATCAGATTTAACTGACCTAAGGGTCAGTGATTAATTTTAGATGTGAATATCTCACAGAGAAAAACATAGCAAAATATATAAATATGCCATTTTTACACTCAAGTAAGTGTCAAGTACATGCATTCCTTTTTCACTGACTCTAATAAATATGTCATTTTTACTTCAGATTCATTTCTGTTTAGTTGTTACAACCATTTATGTGCAAATGTAAGCTATGCTCATTTACATGCTTGGAATGGAATGACTGAGTTCCTTGTTAGCCTGTGGGTGGGCACGGAAGGGAGTAAAGGGTAGCAGAATATTTTCATAAGTCAATGAGGAAGATTGTAGAACCACATATATGTATATCAACTGTCAGAGAAGCAGACCAAGAATTCTAGCCAATATGAACAAGAATATGAGTTTATGCCACAAGTGAAATTTTATATGTCTTATGCCCTGGACAAATGAGTCGGAAGTCACACCAGGCGAACTTGAGTTACCGCCATTTTTACATATTTTCCTACTCAGATGCCAAAATTTATACCAAATGTTTTTATTTTTTTTCAGGTTAACAAAGGGTAAATTTTCATTTTGTGTTAAAAATGAATAAATACATTTGGTACCTGGAGCGGAAAATACCTAGAAACGACCATAGCTCAAAATCACCTGGCGTGACTTCCGGCTAATTTACCCTGGGCGCAAGACATTTGTTCTTTTAAAAATGTTTTGTAAGCAAATGCTTGTGGTAATGTAGGCCTTTTGGATTTTTGTTTTGTTTTTTTTGTTTATATTCCCAGTGTCTTGGAGCTGGGTTTGTGCAGGTGCCATAGAAATTGCCAGTTTATAATCCTTTAAGTCGCACTAGAAATACAATGTTTCTTGACGCGTATCACACTTTGCCTTTGGAGTAGCAGTTATTTAATTTCTAAGAATAATCAATATAAACTGTATGTTTGTTTTGTATGTGTGGAAATGTTCAGTTCTTGAGTGAACTCAGTTATTCAGATATTTATGCCTGAGCTGCAGGTTTAAAATTTAGAATTTTTCTAAGGTATCTCGTGGTATTCACATCTACACTTCTTCGGTTTTTAAGTCAAGATTATTTTCACCAATATAACATAATCTTTTGAGGGTGTCTAGGGATTTAATGTTTCACTCAGACCACAGTTATGTACATAAAGAGTAAATCACATCATAAATGGATCTTCAGTACTTGTCTTGAATAACAGTGAGGCATTTTTTAAAGGCAGCTAGGTTACTTCCCTTTGCCAAGTTCAAGAGGTGTAGGATAAGTATTGCAAAGAAAGAAAAAATCACTTTTTCTGTTGTAATTTGAAACTTTGAAACACTTGATGGAAGAAAATCATGACAAAATTATCATGATAAGAAAAAAAAACATTTTCATGATATGGTGAATTTCTTAGAATTTTTTTATGGCTTATGTTTGACGTAACCAGCAAAAAAGTGATTTTTTCCTTTTTACAATGCTTATGTTATACCTCTGGCAGTGGGCAAAGGGAAGTAATTTGGCTGATGGTCAAAATGGCTCATTAATATTCTGTACAATTTTTGTGCTCTTTTTGTCAGGCAATGGAGGCACTCTGTTTTTTTTTTTTTATACATTCATGAGATAGTGCCAGTTGCTAGATTGCCTATTTTCTCCTGCCTCTATCCTGGCTGAAATTAATGAGAAAAATAATTAATAATTGTGTGAAAAAGACAACACAGAACAGGTTGTGGTATTGGTAGCAAAAAAAAAAAAAAAGAAAGTTATTTCCTGCTGCTTTGAAATTCTAACTTGTGAAAATTTGTCCTTTCTAGGGAATTCCACTGAAGGAAGGTTCAGAAGCATACAAAATGTGGAAGTCGCCAAGCAGTCCCATCTACTTCCAGGTGTGGATGTTTGACATTGTCAACCATGAGGAAGTGTTGAATAATGGGGCAAAGCCATCCCTCGTTCAAAAAGGTCCCTATACATATCAGTATGTATGGATTGAGAATTACGTACTCTCTCCCCATCTCTCTTTCTCTCACTATCTGTCTCTGTGTGTGTTGTGTGTAGGCGCGTGCACACATATATCACCAAGTTCAGGCCTAACCCTATCAACATTGTAACTGAAAATATGAACAGCTGAGTCTTATACCTTATGACATGTACTCACTATACTTTGAAGTATATGTCTTAAATCTCTCTGAGTTTAAATTTAGTTCAGATTCACAAAGTGGTATGATTATCCACATGTGGCTTAAATATAACTCTAGTAGCCACAGTATTGTGAGATAGAATTTCTGGATTGTATAATTCTCATCTTTTGTTTAGAGCACATGCTTTAGCAGAATTGTATAAATAACTGCATGTAGTAAATCTGTTATCTTAGGGAAAAGTTGGCTGTTGGACCAGTTCATTAATTTTATTTCATATGTGGAAACTTGGCTTTGAATGACTACTTTATTTATTGAATGGAATAGTCTTTCCAAACAGTGACTCCCCTGCTTCCATATCTCTCATGCAAAATTGCAGGGATCAGTAATTATCAGAAATAGAAGTTTCTCTAACTGATTGCAATTTTTCTGTCATCAGAGAAAAACGAGAGAAGTATGACATTGTTTTCAACAACAATGGCACCGTGAACTATCGAGAGAAACGCTGGTTCTACTTCCGACGCGAAATGTCTGCCGGAACAGAGAATGATACTTTCATCACAGTCAATCTGCCCATGCTGGTAAGATAATTTGATGCTGTTTTGTGGATTGAGAAACAAAAAAACCCCCAAAAAACTAAATAAATAAAAAAAGCACATACTGCCATGCTGTTTAATCCCCCCCCCCCTTTTCATTTTGTTATGTTCAGAAAAAAAAAAAAAAAGGGATGTTTAAGGGGGGGGGGAAGCAGGAGCGAGAAGCAGTTTTATTTCACTATATAAATGATATCACACACTTTTTATTTCAAGCTTTTTATTGTAATTCAACTCAAAGTATTCAGCTGTGACCTGAAATCAGTCTAATCATAAAAATGTGATAGGCTAATATTGCGTGGGCATGATGATATTATTTTCATACTACATTTAGATTGTTTTAACATGTAAATCAAATTTTGTTTTCTGTTATGTTTAGAAGTTTAGACCTTGACAGTAATTGTCAGTTTGAATCTTTGAATGCCATAAAACTATGATTTTCTTACCAGATGAAAGTTCTAACATACGGTTTTGTTTTCTTTCATGTTTAGACCATTGCAGAGATTACTCAGAATGAAACGGAGTTGTTTAAGAAAGCAGTCAATCTTATATTTAAACTGACGGGAGAACATTTGTTCCTGAATTTATCAGTCCATGACTTGATGTGGGGATATGAGGACAGTCTGCTGAAGACAGTGGATACCTTGGCCAAGGACTTCAATCTGAATATCAGCATTCCAGCCTTATTTGGCTTGTTTGTCAATGTGAGTACTGCACTGTTGTGGTGGTTAGTTCACACCTGTATAGACTAAGCTGTCAAAAAACCTCCAGAAAAGTTGTGATATGGAAATAAGCTGTTACAGTTTTGATGTGGCAGGAATGAAATACTCACAGAAATCCTGCAGTGCTCGGCGCACAGTACAACAGTGAATACATACAAAGGCAGTGATTTTATGGCATGGTTAAGTAAACAGATAACTGCAAGCTTATAGGTAATTGAAACTTTCTCCTGTCCATAGCAAACTCTGTAGAAATTTAGATTCAGACTGGAATGTAAAAGAAGATTTGTAGTTTGACAATCAGATGCTGATATGCTGATGTCATGAGAAGTAACATATACAATTAATTTAAACCTTCAGATTCTGTAACATTCTTGAGTCAGTAATGCCTGAGAAAACCATGAAACAAGGTGATTAAATGTGTTGTGAGATTAGGTTTAGTGTTTGGATCACATTATATGGCCAGACAAGAAAAAATTGAAGCAGTGGCAAAGTAGCTTAGAAGAATTGGTGCTGAAGTGCTGAGAGATGTCTGATGGAAATAAATTTAGTCGTGATTGGTGTGTGAAGAAATAGTAGTGGGCAGCTGACAAAGAAGATAGGAGACCAACAAGGAAAGGTATTTGAGAGGAAGAAAATGCAAATTGAACAAAAAAGGCAACATAGAAAGAGAGAGAATCATAAGACTGTAACACTATCATTTTGTGTTCTTATACTTTCAGCAAAATGGCTCAGATGATGGACTTTATGAGATTTATTCAGGACAGAATGGAGTGAAAAACTTTGGTCAGATTGTATCCTGGAATGAAGAAAGGTGAGTGTTGAGTACATATGCTGGCTCTCCCTTGTTTTGTTTCCACCAGTTAGTGCAAACACTCTCATAGAGACGAAGCCTACCAGCGACTATGAACATCACGGGAATCCTAAACCAGTTTTCCGATCTTCTTCATCACGGGATACTGTAACCTCGCCCTTGCTCTTTTTTTCTCATGTGCGGTCGGCAGCGCTATGATTGGATCCGGTCATAGGTCATGTGCTGCCGAGGTGAAAACTAGGTTACTTGTGCACAGCTGATAGACAATAACAATACCTACATCGTATTAGCTGTCATCGAACTAATTTCAAGGATTCTGCCAAACAACGGAGGCAAAAGTCTGCAGAAGATAGAGAAAAAGCCAGGCAAGAGAAGGAGGTTGAAGAGGGAGGTCCAGTCTATCAAGCTGGAATGTTATGAGGTGAAGGGAACACATTATGTCACATAGAACTACTTCATGTCAAAGTTGAAAGGATAAACTTACACCTCCTTATTCACGTGTACGTGGGGCCTGCCCTAATTTAGACGCGCTGATTCCAAATCTGTAACTATTTTTTTTTTTTTTATTTGAGCTATGATTTACATAATAAATTCACTGCATTTACTCTCTGGCTGAAGCCATCTTCAAAGGAGCCAACAGTATCCGGTCGTGCTCAGCTTTGGCTCTCAGGGCTGGTAGGTGGTCCCAGCGAGAAGTAAGGTGACTTCCTGAGCTGCTCGCTCGGTACAAAAAATGTACTGGTGGCCAGTCCTTCTTTGGTCTCGGCCGGACCTGCTCGTCTCAAAGTCGAGTGGCGCAGAGCAGTTGGCTTCTCGGTACCGACTTCTCTTCCCGGGACCGGTCCCAGAGGGAAGGAGGCTGACTTCCCGAGTTGCTTGCTCGGTACAAAAAATGTTCTACTCGCCCACCCCTACTGTCTGCACTGTTTTTAATCACAATAAGTGTGAGTGTCAACAAGTAGGGTGAAAAGAGCCGAGTGGGAGTTGGTGTTGGTGTATCCTCGCTAACACAAGACAAGTGAAGAGGGCCTGGCAAATGCATGTGAGAAGGGCGAGAAGCGCAAATATGAACTGCTGTGTGGGTGTGTTTGTATATCCCTGCCAACACGAGACAGGTGAAGAGAGCCAAATATCTTAATACAGCAACAGGCCCACAGGCTATAGTGTGTTGTAACAAGGCGTCTGTCTCTCTGTCCGACTTTTTTTCTCTTTGTCTTCACAATTTATGGCGTCAGTCGGCCAACGTGGGCCATTTGGAGTTGACTTTAAACGAGTTTGACTTCTGAAGATGTTAACATTATCAGAGACAAGACTAATGAAATATAGAGCAGAAAAAAGAAAGGATTGCCAAAGTAGGTTGACTTTAACTGAGAATTTACTTTAAGCAAGTTGACTTCTGGCAGGTTCCACTATATTTTCTTTTTTAATTATCTTCATAAATCTATGTCATAATTATCAGTTCTAAAGAAAGGGGAACAGTGAAGTATGTGACAAATGTACAGCAAAATTGCATTCTTAATCATACTTAGTTTAGTGGGACATTAGATGTTGGAAAACAGCCATGTTTGTTAAGCAAATAGTAACAATACTAGCTATCCACAGACCTTACCAAAGGCATTGTATGTTTCACCTGCAGTAATAAAATTGTACCTTATTCTTTCTTAAATCTGAAGGATTTGTTTTTGTGTTTTATTTTCAGTAAACTGACTTTCTGGACAACTGATTCAGCCAACATGATCAATGGATCTGGTAAGGCAATGGAGCTGGAAATGGCCACCTAACTCAACTTGCTGCTTTTTAAACCCTCTTTTTTTCCTGTTTTGTCTCTCTTTACCTCCTCATAGTCATTCAACTGTAATATGAGGGTCCTGATTTTTTTTGTTTGCTTTGGCATCCCAGCTGTGATCTTTTTCTTTTTTGCTTGTTTAAATTCTGGGGAAAATAATTTTTTGAGAAGAATAAGTGAAAGAAAAATAGATATTTTACATGGTAAGCAAGTGGAGCATTTATATTTTATTTCTTTTTCTAAGTCATCTCATCCATGTCAAACTAGTATATGTATATTTCAGGCATGTATGAAAGACAGAAAAGTCAGGTTTATTTTTGTAGCCAGTAGTTTGGAACATGAGTATGAGAGAGTGCCTGCTATTTTAAGATTTATAGATGTGCATCATCAGAAAGATTTGTTGACATATTTGTGCCCCAGATACTAAGAGAGTGGATTAAAATGACAACTTAGCCATCAGGGCATGACATTTGAAAGAAATGGAAAACAGGCTTATTTAATAATTTGATGTTTTTTTTTTTTCTTATGTATTTTCTAGATGGAACATTATATCCTCCGTTTGTCGATACAAAATATGAAAAGTACCTTTTCTCATCAGATCTGTGCAGGTAAGTTTGAAGCTTTGTGATTGCTATCATGTGTTGTGTGGTGAAAGATTATCGCCCTTGGCTTGAGGGAAAACAAACTGTGGGATGGTAAAATGAGGCCTTTACATTCACAGACAAGTCTCCCACAATGATTCAAGTCCTTAAGTGTCTTACAGCTTCATACGTACAGAGATGAAAATGAATATAAGGAACTGTTTCAATGCTGCATGTTCCAATTGTTTATAGAAATGCAGTTTAAAATATTTAAAGTTTTAGAGTATCATGTCAAAGATTCATTAAATGAATGTAAGGTAAATTACAGCTTCAAAATTTTACTGGTTTGTAGAAAACATTGCAGAAAAAAATATAGTTTCAAAATATCATGTTCCATTTGTTATAGAAATGAATGTAAGAGGAAAATTGCATTTTCAAAGTGTCAGTGTGTCTTGCTTCACTTGTTTTTATTTGTGTCCTTTTATCACAGATCACTGGGCATTAAATACACAAATCAAGTGAAGGTGCGAGGGATAACCCTGGACAAATTTGTAGCGCCCCCAGACACATTTTCCAATGTTTCTGTCAATCCCAACAACAAAGGCTTCTGTACCCCACAGGACAACTGCTTGCCCTCCGGCTTACTGAATGTTGCCTCTTGTAGATCAGGTGATCAGTCAGTGATGGCTCTCTTTTATGGCAGTGATGTGGTAAATGATATGAATTGTGTTTAAGATATCATGAAAGCAAAAATTGAAGCAAAAGAAAAAAAAATATTCAGCTGGTGCAGATATTTCAAATGCTTTGACAGTGCCAAACAATGGAATGGTCAGACTGACATTTGTAGCTTCAAGTCTATTGTTTTAGGTTTTAGGACAGACATCAAAGCTCTTGCCAGACATTTGCCAAAGTTAAGATTTATCTAATGGATATTGTTTTTGAAAAATAAATGAAGATTGTTTAATACACTATGCAAGGTCTTTGGTTGTGAAAAACAGCTTGTCTTTCTGTATCACCTTATGACAGGTGCTCCAATTGTAATGTCTATGCCTCACTTTCTGGGTTGTGACGACTCCACCATCCACTCTGTGAGCGGTCTGCACCCACAAGAAGAACAACATAGCAGCTATATAGACATAGAACCTGTAAGTATGGCTATTGTAACAGCCTATCTGAGAGTATGAGGCCTTCTCAAGGAGAATGAAATTGACATGGCTTGAATTAATGTTTTTGTGCTTCTGAAATGAAGCTGTTTTAGAAATCCAGAACTTGTTGTATGTCCTCACTCAAAAATGTTAGTTTGAGAATTAGGTCTTTTCCATTTCCTTTTGTAATTCTAATTCAGATCAGTGTCATAAATTGGTGTTTTATTGACAGTTTTATATACCATGAAGTTGAATGAAAATACAATGTATCTCTCTCTCTACCTCACATGTATTGCAAGACACTGGTCTTCATTTGGTGTTCAGCTGAAAAGTGTTATCAACCATAACTGATGTTTCTAAATTTACTGAATAGTTTTCATCTCTTTCAGTTGACAGGAGTTGCCATGAATGTGGGGAAGAGGCTGCAGGTGAATGCATACCTACACAAGATAGATGGCTATACGTAAGAAGCATTTCTTTCAATTTGATGTAACTTAAGCCTTTGGCACTTTGTTCAAAAAGCAAGTAAAGCTATCAGAGTTTAATCGTGTTATCTTTCTTTCCATCAGAGAGAAGCTAGACCTTGACATACAGTGGAACTCACATATCACAAAATCGGATGCTGCAAAATTTCAGTAATAAAGAAAAGAATATGCATTCCCGTTTTATTTCTTTATTCTTTCCTGTAACAAAATCTCAGAATTTGCAAAATGCCAGTCCTCCAGATCTCACTTATAAAGAAATAATTTTCCCAGAAGTAACAAGTAAAACTGCACGGCGGCATGCCAAAGATGGTTAAACTGAGCTTGCAACCAGCTTTTTGTTTGTTCATCCACTCTAACAATGCCCACCGCCTCTGATTACACACTAGGTCTAATGGTTAAAGGCAAGACAATGTTTGTGTGATACAATGCAATAGGCTATGCCCAAGTAGAACAACCTGGGGTGGGGATGGTATTTCTTTGGTTTGAGCAGGGCATGGCTGGTGGGGGAGACGAGGAGTAGTCTTTATAGTATTAAGGAATGTTCTGCGATATCGTAGATCTAACACGCACAGACAGTGGTCTGGGAGTGGCCATCAATTAAACTGTGTTTATTGCCGAACCTATACACTGCAGCACATTACTCTAGCTTTCAGCGCAGAGTAAAATGTAGCGTTTAGTAGCCTACCAGTTTTTTATTTTTTAAAAATTTTATTTTTAGACATGTTTTTATTAATGGTCTGTGACATATTTGTGGGAAATCAGAAATTTAGAATTTTGACCTTTTAACTCATTCTATCCTAGGCCTGCTGCCAGCCACAGCCTCCTGGTCCTAGGGCTGCCGCGAAGCCGACACACAAAACTCATTGATCACATATAGGCGACAAATAAATCCTCATTTGGCTACTACTGACACATAATAACATGATATGAAGGCTGTTGCGGGATTATAATTGTGAAAAAAAAGCTTATCTGAAATCAAAATATTATAAATCATTGAAATAGTTCGAAAACAACCAGGCCTACCTTGAGCATTCCTGGATCTAGTCTTTGAACCACGGCTTCAGCTTCTAGATCCACATGTTCATCTCTAGATCTAGATCTAGACTAGATCTACCTTCCTCTGAATCCGCATCACTGGATCTAGATCTCACATCATGTCATTTTGATTAAAATCAGCACTCTCTGCATCTAAATAGAATCCATCTAGATTCGCTGACCACATCCTGGATATTGTTGAAATCAATCCCAACCCTTTATAAATTAACATCCAGCTGAACTTTGTGTTGAACTACGGATGTGTTGAATCTTTTTCTCCCTCCTCTGTTGACATGAACTTAAGCGTTGTCTACCATAAATATGAAACAGTACACAACTTGAGTATTACATGCAAGGTGAAGATGGCCTACAGCTACTTGCTGATGTACAATGGTATAGTATTGCCACTGCTCAATGCCATAATCACACAAAAAAATATCCAGGCATTTTTTTTTCCTCTCTCAGACAGTAACTCTGAAATAGGCTGAATTGTTGGTGATCCACATTCTTAATAGAGTCGAACACAGAAAATTCAGATAGGAAAACTCAAATTCATGGAAATGTCGAATGTGGTTACTGACTCCGTTCAAATTTCTGTGTTTTCTTTGTATTATTAACATGCGTTTCTCAATCTGTCAACACAGACTTCTTGAACAATTTCATCATTATCTACGAGATAGAATGTCTGATTAGGGCTAATGTTGCTTGCATGATCCGATGCACCCACAGTGATGTGAGGTGGTGATGCGCTGTCAGAAAGACAATGGATGGTGTCATGTAGATGAACTGAGGGATGTTAATTCTTAGAATACTGTCAAGATTGGACCACATTAGTGTTGAACTGGTTATGTCCCCTTAGCAGCCCTCCTGTTCCTTTATTAAAAAAAAAGGGGCTTTCATGGAAATCTCGAATTACAGAAATCTCTGACACATTTCAATCCCTGAGAAATTAATTTTCTCCCATTGCTCGACTGTACATAAGCCTGGTTATGAACTTTTGTTTTGGAATTTTTGAAAATTTGTGATATTAAGATATGAAATTGTGTTTTCCTTAGTCTTAATGTCATGGCAATTAGGTTGACATAGTGAATAAGCAGTCAGAAAATGAAAAAAATCAGTCATGTTTGACTGTGAGTGTCCATTCGATATGTATGAAATATCTCTTTTGCTTACTGCTTACTTTCCTTGATCAGGGACACAGAAAACTTCAAGCAGCTCTATATGCCTGTCTTGTGGTTGAATGAGGTATGTATAAAATTGACAGTTGAGGAGCCCTTAAAAAAAAAAAAAAATGAGATTGGTTATGTCTATGCTTTTTGACAGTAATTGGCTATGACAGCTAGTTCACTTTTCTTTGTGGCAGGAAGATCTTAATCGCACCGAAAGCATATTTTTAAAAAAAATCAAGATCCTCTATATGAAGTTCAGCCCTTTTGCTGCTTAGGGTTCTTCTTCCATGGTGTTTTGATCTCAGGGGGACTCACAAAATTGGTCAATGTCCCAGCTCTGAAAGAGAAATGTAGAAGGGCTTTAATGGGTTTTATCAGCAGTGAAGTGTTTTGTGTTCTTTAATCCAAAAGGGTTAATCATGGTTTTAGACATTGTGCTGAGGACATATTTTCTACAATTTTTTTTTTTTTTTTTGGTTGTTTCTATGCTTTACACTGTTTACTATGAAAAAAATATTGAAAAATGTAATGTTATTCAAATGACAGTGCTCATAGCCTGTTTATACAATTTGCAGTGATATTTCCATTCTGTATTCTAAGGAAGGTCATGGAATTCTGTTTTGAGTATTGATGGTGCGCACATCATTTCCTCATACTTGCTCCATTAAAATTTGCTGATTTTTACGAGAACTCGGACCACGAACATATTTGGGTCATCAAACGTGGCATATTTCCTTTGCAGAATCTGATATACACCACTGATTCATGAGCTGAGCTAAACAGGAGTATCACTATGGAAAAGGGAGATTGCAGGAAGATGAAGGGGTAGTTCAAAGGCAAAGGGAATGTAGGGAAAGGCAAAAAGGGGATACCTGGAGGGCAGTCAGTGATTGCAGGGACAGTTGAGGAGTTTACAGATTAAGTTCAGAAGTTGTGCTGCATAACCAAAAGTCAGCATTCTCCTTTACATTGAAAAAAGCAAATTTTTCTTATCACTTACATGATGCAGAGAAGAAAATGCTGGAGATATGCAAGGGGAGCTGCAGAGCTGCACCTCAAAATGGTTTGAGAACAAAAGATATCCACTGTATTTGTCATCTTTTTCTGTCTCCCTGTGATAGTATTTTTTGGTTTTCTCCCATATTTTTCCTGTCCTCTCACACAGAGTGCCATGCTATCAGCTCATGATGCCAACAAATTCAAGAGTGCGGTGCTGAGCAAGATAGAACTGACTCAAGCTGTCCAGTATGGGCTGATTGCTCTGGGAGGATTTATGGTTCTCTGTGTGTTGGTCATTGTGGTGAAAATGAGAATGAATGGTCAGGTCAGTATGTCTGCACTTCTTTTGCTGTTGTAATCCATGCTGAGTGACAAGGCTTATTATTGTGCCTATATTTACAGTGGTTCTTTGGAATAGCAATATTTAATGTGTTCTGCAGCTGTTTTTGCCAGAGCATAGTAGATTGACTGATAGCTGGCTCATATGAGCAGTTCTTGGGAAATGCATAAGAGTAAAATTGAGTAAGTTTTCAATAGATCCAGATCCCTCTTGAGAACAAACAGAAAGACAGTGCTGTTACATTAGCAAAGGGGTTATAAAATATAAATGCCAGTGATATATTGTTGAACACTACTCATTATAATCAAAGATATTCAGTGAGAAAAAATTGACTCAGAATATAGCAAAAATTTAGATGGCCTGGAAGTGACAAACTGGAGGCACAATTTTCCAGGAAGAGAGTGTAAGATTTTTAATTTAAGGGGGTGCGGGTTCTGAAAGTCATTTTGGAAACCGTCGCGGGGAGATGATTTTAACCATCACCATCGAGTTCAGCATGGTCAAATTAGAGGAAAACAATCGAAAAAAAATCGAAACCACTCATGGTTGCCCGCCATCTTGGATTTTGTTACGCAGTATTGCGTAACTTTACTTTCTATAGGCTCTGAACTTTACGAACCAAAGTGCTTGTAATTTTGTGTACATGTTTTACCATTCCATATCTAAATTTTGTCAGGACAGAATTTTGATAAAACTCTTAGTTTTTTTTTCTATAATTTTTTTAATTTGGTATGTGAAAAGGTCACCGATCTTTCAAAAATTTGACCCTAAAATCTTAAATTTCTCAAAAACTTAAAATGATACCAAAAATCCCTCCTGACAAAATTTAGATATTGTTTTGATCTATATTTATGACAAATTTCATCGCAATTGCTCCATAA
>JBCAUA010051445.1:0-11612 GCA_038406235.1 Peronia verruculata
GGTTTTGGATCAGCCACCCCCCCCCCCCCCCCCCCCCCCCACATTTCCTTATGAAAAGAAACAATGCTTTTCCTGAACATAAACTCCACAGAAAAATACCACAAATACCACCAATCGAACAATAAATTTTAGAGTATGCTATATTAGCCACCTCCTCCCTGCGTAATCCCGCCCTTTCTCTTTTTCTTTGCTCTCCCCAGTTTGTTGCTATTTTGCAGTTGAACTGAAGTAAGAAGAGAAAGATATTCCTGTGTGCACTGATGTTCGCACAGGAACTGAGGTATAAGATCAAGACAGCCATAGCAAATCTTTCTGAGCAGCCTAGTTAGTAGTCTAGAACTAAATTTACTTTCATATAACCCCCCCCCCAAAAAAAATTGTTTTTTTTTAAAAAACAAAAACAGACACAAACTCAAGAATTTCCATTGTTTCAGTCATTTTTCTTTCTTTCTTTCTCTCTCTTTTTTTTTTTACACAAACAAATACACACACAAGAACCTTCATTCAAAATACCAAGCAAAAAACATCTACTGACAGCCCGTACTTACTCTGATTTGGTTCTTTAACTGCTCAGTTTCTTGCCGCAAGGCTTCTAAATCGTTACTCATTTTGAACTATTCAAATATTTGATCTGCAAAGAAAAAAAGACAAAAGACAAAATTATAGCTATAATACACAAATGAACAGCAAAGATTCATGACAATTCAATTAACAACAAATATCAAGCTTACAAACAACTTTCATTTAATTATACAAATTCAATACCACAAAAGATTACATATATCACATTTTTCATGCAGTATATGCACAAAGAAGAAATAAAGTGCCATACATTATTCCTGGTCAGCAGTGATCAAAAATAAACATCTATGTCAAATTCACAACACATTTCACTGTATCTGACAATATCTGGATCCTTAATAATATACAGAAGAGATGCTGCAGGGACTTCACAATTTCTGATTTTGGAGAAGAAATTCTCTCTACCCATGAATCATAACAACTGAGTTGGCTATTGAGTGATGTTCCACAGCATTTTGGTAGACAATATGCCAAGCTATGGCATTCAAAAAGACAATGCTTACATTTTGCCAACATGCTGTTGATTTGGCCGAGCGTTAATCAGTACGTTGATAAATTTAAATTATTAATTTCAGTTCAGTGTTCTCATTAAAAGTCCACAAAGAGAGATGGGGTTTATTATATGAAGAAATATACAGATCTCTGTGTTACTTCTGATTCAAGCATCAAGCTACCTAACATGCATAAATTAAGGATGAACATAGATCTGCACTGAAGGTAACAATTTGTGAATATTATTTCCTTTCCACTTGAAATTTTTCATTTTTCAAATGGTAATTCGTTTAGCAAGGTGTTAAGTGTTTAATGATTACAAAAATAAATGAGCTGTTCATGGTACCGTGGTGCAATTTTTATTTGAACAAATATAAATGGATACAAAATGACAGAAGGCGCAGAGTGAATGAAAACTTCATGCCAAAACATAAAGTATTGCTTTTCAAGTCTAGATGTTCCTAATCATCTCCTATATATAGAAAAGAAAAATTATCCTATGTAACTTTTCCCTTTCCAAACATTTAATCTGACTGGGTTACCCCCCCCCCCCCTCGCTCTCTCTCTTCTAACAAAGAGAAGTGCCTCCCATTCTGGCATTTTGTTTTATCTCTAGATCTCTGTGCAGGAAATCAATTCTCCATACCTGAAAGTCCCAAGCCAGTGAGTCAACTCTTTAACTGTTGGAAAATGAATGATTCCATTTTTTTTTTCCATTCCATTTTAAGATATATTTAATTTTTATCAGAGATTATGCTATAAAACATGAACAAGACAATTAACAAGATTCAATAATCATATTTTCCTTTGCTTCATCTACAGAATGCCAAAGAAGTAAAAAAATATGAGAAGTAAGAAAGGATGAGTGAAGTTAGACTTTGATATAGGAAACTGTCAACCAGAGAGGAACTGAAACCTCAGGCAGCTTGTTGCATGAAAAGAAAAGATGACATGGTCTCCACCACCTAACTTAGGAAAGACCACTCGAGTATTATAACCTTAGATTGCCATACTGCTTTACACAGACGGATGGACAAATTCAGCCTTTAGTGCGCAATTCATACAAGTAATCCATACCATTCGTGGGGTATCACTGGATGGTTATTACAAATATTTGGATTCCCACTAGGCAATAACTTGCTCATCTGACGTTGTGAAACCCCATGCACCTGGATTCCCCTCGCCCAATAACAACCCCACTTCATCTAGTTCCAACCTTTTGGGAATGAAAAAGTGAAGAAAAGCAGTCACGAATGTATCTGAACATCAACTGTGTCAAGGAAGGATGACTGAGCTATGAGGAATTTAGGTGTCATGATGATAGGAGCCCTATGCCAGTCTATGTACGTCTTTCAACCCCCTGCGGGTGGTTATCTCGCTAAAATACCTTCATGAAAAAACAAGTTGGAGGGCATAAATATGTTATATGAAGGGTGCTGGGAAAAGGTAAAATGTCTATAGGTGACTAATGATTTACTGAAAATATTGTTTATTCTTACAGCTAAAGAGTCTGAAAGGTGGGTAAAATCTAAGGGAATGGGGGCAGGTGAGGGTCCTGAAGGTGATTTTTTGAATGGTTGAACCAACAACTTTTTAAGCTTCAAATCTGGATTCAGCATGTTTAAATTGGGTGGAAAAGTGTGGAGAAATTTTTAGATTTGAGTCCTATTAGATTGACATCATAATGCTCCCATCCTGGATTTTGGGTCTTGAAAAATTGCTAGTTTGTCTAGGGCTCTTAGAGTACTGAAGTAATCATTTGAATTTTTGTACGGAAAAGGCTCTATAAACAGGGATGTCAAACTGTTTTCACAAAAATTAGGATTTCACCCTCCTCGATCATATCAAGTATGGTAGAGTAGTATCACTCTCCTCGGATAAGGTATATGCAACGCCAAATGAGGCAGAATCTTCAGAGAACTGAAACTGCCATCATCATTTTCATTGATGATATCTTTGTTCATACCAGCTTATTTTCTAGCTACCTAGCTTATTTTCATGCCGTTGTCTAGAACAGCTATAGCAGGAGCATGCGCCGCCGCATCCACTGTGGCGGCATTACACGCTAAAATGAAATCCCAACTGAACTCCGCACGAACGCGGAAACAAAAAGTTCGAGAGGCGAAGGTTGAGAGGGAAGGGAGAGTTGCTCGGGGTGCTGATTCTTTCCCGTATTGCTTTTGTACGCTGTGCCCCTAGTCTGTGCCGGAAGCCATGCATGCAACATTTCGTGGATGCCGGTTTAGGAGTTAGCGAACAGAACATGGTTGGTGACGGCCATAAAACGTTAGCCGACCGTTAGCGTCGACAAGCCACGATAAGCAACAAATACCTGTCAAACTGTTAAGTATATACCCGTAAATATGCGATGGGCCTTGGTAACAAAAACTGTGTTGTGGTTTTTAAATTTTATTTTCCTTTTTTTTCCCATGGAAGCAGATCGACAGTTAGGTGGCTTGCCCCTTGATTCAACAATGCTCTGTAAGTATCACTCGACTGCATCAATCTTATGTCATTCCTTCTTTACATGTAGCTGCAATCGAATTTTGATATGTGTATGAGTGTAAAATGGTGTATAGCATGATTACGGCATCGCTCTGAATTTTTCCTGAATAAAATGAGTATTAATCTATTCCAACTGTTCAAAAGAGTTTAAAATGCCATAATAATAACAGCATATACACCTTTTTCACTAAGCACACCTCTGAGCTAAAACACGACCTCATAACATAAAACAGATCTGCAATTACTAGTTCACCTGATAATCATGGATAGGAAGGGGTAAACAACAGACGGAAAAAATGTAAAATAAATTCCTCTACTTTTTCTAACGTTCCAAGGGAAATATAGTCTCCCACAGGTGCTAATTGTGGCTGACTTTAAAGAACGTGTTTCCAGGACATGTTCACCACATTCCGATTATGTGGCAAATACATGCACATCTATAGTTTACAGTTTATAATTAGTTATTATGAGGAGATGCGCATTTTCACTAGACCAGATAGCAATTCTGCTTGTCCCGACCCGGGCGCAATGATAATGCAAAAATACAAGCGCTAACTGCTTTCCATTTCCACTTCCGCATACAAGTTGTAAGCTTGTCAGCCAAGATATATTACAATAACATGATTGGGGCAGTAGCGGTCACAGCAAGAATAATTATGTTTAACATTCTACCCAACACCTATTTCATAACAAGTGCCGTCGAACGCCATTATAAAACCGCGTGCGCGCTCCTGGTGAACAGTGTCTGATCAATAGATATTTACCAGGCACGCCTGAACGGGGCAGCAGCCTTGCCACGCCCTGGGGCAGGCAGCATTAAAGCAAAATTGATTACATGTAGTTCTTTCTCTAAGAGGCAAAATTCAGCAAGAGAAAAAGTCTGTATGTCTGAGACTTCTCTCTCTCTGTCCAACCGTGACTATTCATACTTCATACCATTTTCATATTCATAGGAGTGCCAGTTTCAATTTTATTTGAGTGACTGAGGGACCAATGTGTACGTCCCTCCCCCCTCACCCCTGGCATCATAAGCAACGATTCCTTGAATAATTATTATTATTTTCAGATATGCAAGGCAGTAAAATTCGATTTCTTTTCCCCAGTAACACTTTCAAAATGGCAACAGTACATAATCAAATCAAGAGACAAACACCTACCGGAAACCTGTAATACTGGGAGTAAGAATGAAAGAGCTGGGCCAAGGGTGAGCTGCAAACTTCGCAGACTGGACGTACTATGCTCCAGAAGTTACTAAATGTCAATCACCTCCCGTAAACAGAAAAACCGCTCAATCCAATTTTCACAGGCCACTATAACTTGCACATATATCCATTATGATGGAAACACTGATAAAGAATGCCAATACTTTATATCTCGTGACAATTCCACTTTTTTAAAAAACTGCAAAGGTTACTGATGCACAACTATAAAATTCGGGTCTTCAAAATGGCGCATGGCGCGGACAACAGTATTCCTCACCCGAACTGCTAATCCTCATTCAGAAACGCCGCAGAATATACGACTGCACAACTGAAAATGCAACACTTCTGATACCCAACGGTCAAAACTCGCCCTATAAAAAATATGAGCTTGAACAACTACTCTATCACTCTCAATTCACAAGCCATTATGGCACCATGGTTAGAACTTGGATCCTTGAGAACAACAGATGCTGTATTAGCATAGGCAAGAAGAAATATCTAAAGCGAGTCCGCGAGCGCTGATGGCAACAAGGCCTAGCCTGACAAAGAAACCGGTCTGTCGTCCGAGCCCTTGGTTGCTTGCACGGGCTAGCTATGTATCGAGGATATTACTCAGAGAGAGAGAGAGAGAGAGAGAGGAAGAGGGAGTGAGAGCGGGCAGCGGGCGCGCGCACACACATACCTAGGAGAAGCAGAGACTGCTTCGATCGATTTCTCTCTATGACGAGAACGTGTGATCAATAATGACGAAATGGATTACAACTCTCTATGATTCAGACAAGGAGGTTCAGCGCAACCGTTTGTGGCTATACCCTGAACGTCCAGAATCCTGTCTTTATTGAGATACAGACAGCTCCTGGATCTAGCTTTTCTTTCCAGTTACTAACACTTACTGACGCAGTGTTCCAGGAACGAATGCTACCGTCACCATAACATGTGCCGGTGAAATAATGATTTATTTCCTGCCCATGCATTCTGAATGGTGCAGCTTGTCCTAAACTTCCTCTTTCCTCAGTACTGTGTAAGTTATAAACTGCTTGTAGTGGAGATGACTGAATGAGACAATAATCGCCATTAATGAATTCAGAGCTTCATTTTTTGGCTGGACATGACTCGTCTTTCTAATGTCGGAGGCTAACATAACATTTTATTTTTTTCTTCTCTGGGGGTTTCATCCGTGTAAACGTTTACATCATGTCACCAATAGACTGAATCCCCATAATAGCTGAAAAAATACGGAAAATACGGTAAAGTGAAGAATGAGAGCTGGTAATTCTCGACCATCTCTACCAGTCCAAGGACTAATACATGTATGTGAAAATGATTAAACGAAAGGGTATCAAACAGCCATGCTGACTCCCATTAACTGCCCTCAGTTGGCAGACCGCAGAACAAAATAACACGCACACATCGAAACAGAGATCATAGACGTTAAAAAGCTGTTTACTGGCACCAGGATGTGGGTTCTGCCCTGCCTGGGCTGAAGCTGGTTACGCTTACTAATAACGACATAATCTTGAGAACGAGCAATTACCTTACACCCGTTATTAGAAAGTAAAATTTAGAAATGCCAGCTGGTCAATTCTTATAAAATTCCTGCAGTACAGTGCTGACTGTCAACATCCCTAGTTTCATCTGCCACCATTGTCCTTTTAATTCGATGGCAATAAATTACATGCTTTCAAAGAAAAGGGCTACCCCCTTGTCTGGCTGAGGCAGATGCGGGACGTCTGAACTCATTTTGTCACATTATTCTACAAGAGTATTGTAATAGCGTACATATGGTGTGATAGAAAATGACACACTTCATGAATAATTATTTGTGCCAGGGGCATCAGGGTCATCGTATATTAACACCGATGATATACCAATGTATCAGGGTATCATGAGCGTACACTCAGAAGTGTTTACATGTCTGTCTTTTTCAAAAGGGGGCAAATTCCTGTCCTGGACTTCCTGGCTTTCACAAATATCGTTTTCGTCGCGGTTTTGGCTTAGTTTAGTGTTTGTGTCAAGACATCAGAAAGTTTGCGATGCGTTTCGACAACGACCAAGAGGTGGGCAGAACGTATCCTTTGACCCTTTTCAGACATGCTCAGAGCGTACGTATGCAAATTTGCACGTCGTTTTATTTCAGAAAGACTTTTATGCTAACAATCACTAAGGTATCGCGTCACTACGACTTTCACTACGCGAGTTATTTTACAGTAAACCAATGCATCATTTTAAAATTTCGACTTCTGTCAACTACCAAAGTGGACACCTATCGAAAACAATATTTATTTGGAAGTGCTATGCTCGTTTAGCAGTGCAGATTATGCTGGTAAGAGAGCTCGTTTGTTGGTCATACTGTATGCCAAGCAGACCACTGTTGATGCGGAAAAGATCTAATATCTGCGCGTATGTTTGCGTATTTCTTGCATGTAGCTACTTCTGCACATTACATCCATATCATTATCGATAAAATTCAAACTGTTCTTTTTCTCGTACTAAAAATAATAATAATAATAATAATAAATAAAAATGTTATCGATTTTACTAGATCTAGATCTACTGAAATAAAAATCATAATGATAAAAAGTAAAAATTAATAGACCTGCTGGCATTGAGTTGGTGCATTCATGATGAAGTGATACAATTATTATGGATAATGCAAGTTCAGAATTTGTATGTAGAATACTTCGCAGATAGAGAGACATAAAGACATATCGATTTTTAAAAAAAGAAGTCTGAAACAGTGCGCAAGCTATAGGTCTAACTCTGTGTGCGTGCGTGTGCAAAATCTGGATCTACATAAAACATAATAACATGACCGAGATAGAAAACGAAATAGATTTTTAAATTCCTTTGTTTTCAGTAATATAGCAGGGAGGAATTGTTATAAAAACGCAGGTAGATCTAACAAATTTACTCAATAAATTTTTAGTTAAGCTTGACAGTTCAGTGGGAAAAGTTAGTTCCAAATTCTTGCATACCTCACCCCACTCGCAACAGAACAGCTTCAGAAAGCGTACATTTTTTTTGCTTTCATAAATTTGATTTTCTACAGAAATTGTGGCGTAAAACTGAAAAATACACTATCAATGATTTTAAGCATTATAATGTTGTTATACGACGCGAAGAAGAATAGACAGCCCTGTCGAAAAATGACACAATTTTACGTTGTTTTTTTTTTTTAAATATATATAAAAAGAGTCTTTTTTCAATAACTTTTTCAACAAAGAGGCGTAATCAAGTGGCATAAATATCTACATTATAAATCAGTGTCATCTTTCATGCAGCTTTTCAGACAAGTTCTAAATGTCACTGACGCCGAATTGTAGAGATCTACCTGCTGTTATGAGAAAAGATGTAACAATGCTTACATTGGCATTACATTTGCAGGAAAAACTGTATTTAGGCTCAAATTTAGACACGCTGTATTTTGGCTCAGATTTTGCAACTTGACAGAAAGATGCATTATTTATGCTACTTATTTTGCCAAATGTCTGGGGAAAATTGTCTTCAAACAAGTTATTTACAACTTGTTGGAAAAATTACACTAAAGCTCAAATTTTGCACTTTAAAACTCTTGATTTTCATAAACTTGTACATATAAATAACTATAATAACATTGAAAAAAATTGGATAAGTGATTATATATTGTGACTTTTCGTGAAAATTGCATTAAGGTGCAAAAGTTTGTTTGTGTTGGGGTTTAACGACACATCAGCATGATTACGGCTATACTGTGTCAAACACAGTAACATACGTTTACATGTCAAGAAGAAGAGAGGAAAGAAAGTGGGACAGAAGACAGGAGCAAGATAGAGAGAAGAGATGTCTCCCCTGGAATATCGAGGATCATGGGAGACACCCAACCAATGGTGGGCTTACACCGCCTGCAGGTGGGAGCAGAGAGCCTACTTATAACCCCCGACCCCTGCGAGGGAGTGCAAAAGTTTAACAGGCAGTTTGTTATAAACACTTGTACTGTTCATTAAATTCATCAAGGAGATGCAGCCTGAAAATGTACACATTTTCCTAAAAAATTAAAATAAAAAATAAAATAAATATCTAAAAGTGATCAGTCTAGACATGAAAAAGCCATTTATAATATGTATACGATGCCGATTATGGGATCCCCTAATGGCACAGCAAACTAACCAAAGAATTGTTTGTTTGTTTGTTTTGGGGTTTCACGGCACATCAGCACGATGACAGCTACATTGTGTCAAACATGGTAAAGATACGTTCACATGTCAAGAAAAAAAGAGGAAAGAGAGGTGGGCAGAGGACAGAAGCAGGGAGAGAGAGAGAGCAGGTGTCACCTTCTGGAATGTCGACGATGGCATTCCATGGAAGGCATCCCACCGATGGCGGGCTTTCACTGCCTGCAGGTGGGAGCAAAGAACCTACTTACTCCCCCCCCCCCCCCCCCCCCCCCCTGACTGAATCTTGAAAATCGCATTGAACAGGTGCATAGATGATGAATTCCATGACAAGGTTCAGTAAACGTTAAGTCAAACTGCGCCATGAACAAAATTGGAGTTTGGGGGTGGGGTGGGAGTGTCGTCTTCTATGTTATGATGTTAAGACTTCCTTAGAATTGTAAAAATATCTCATGGCCTCGTCTTGCCTGCAACGGAAATTGCAAACTCTCTTAATATGTACTCCTAAACGTTTTTTTCTTTTTAATTAACATGAAATAAAAATGAAAAAAAAAAAAAAAAAGCGTTCCATACTGATGGGAGAACTAAAAAGTTTTGATTCTTTCCACTAAACTATGTTCTTTCAAAAGTGTGCAAACGCTGATATCAAGAGCCCCAGTGCCAGGAGTGGTCTCTGGTTGATCATCTGATGCGCCGACCACACTGACTATCACTGAAAGCTTTCACCTGGGCCAGTAGAATAAGACTTCCCTGGCCTAATGTGGATGGAATAAGCCCTGTTTCTGCTGTTTCAGAGAACAGTAGTGAACATCACAGCAAGAGTAAAATCACTCTTGGTTTTGACTGTCGAAGACATGGCCACCATGTCTAAGCCTCCCTGGTGCCTGAAAAGACTCCACAGGAATCTTTTGCTAATAGGGGTACAAATGTGAGCCAAGACCCAAGAAAAGGCAAAAGAAGACTAGAGGCTATAGAGAAAACTCTACTTTCGTATGTGAAACAAAACAGGTTGAATGTTGATGAAGTTTCCTTACAACAGTTTTCCTGATGACAAACTTCGAAATCATTTTTCTCAAAATGAGTTTTTTTTTTTTTTTTTGCACAACTGAGGATCATTTTCCAAAACTGGGTATCTTCAATTTCATTCATTTTTGGTTGTGCCTCTTCGCCATTTGTGAAGTGGGGGTGGGGGATATTACTTTGTTATCAAGACCACCATCAACATTATGAGACATTAAGTTTTCCATCATTTTCAAAAGGTCAAACGTCATTTAAAAATATTTTAAAACTAGAATACCACAACAAAAAAAAAAAAAGGGGGGGGGGGGGGTTGTTGTCTAAAAACAGAACTGCCAACCTTCAGAAATTCAAATCAATGGTTTATCTGTAGTCAAACTCAATTTTCATTCGTCATCCGTTCAACCGAAAACAAAGGATTAATATAGAAAAATCCTTTTTACATTATGGCTGGACAGTCTGTATGCTGACATTCTATTTGAAACATTACTATTATTGTAAACTCAGCTAAAGGAAATGAAATACTTGGCTACCCTTTTGCACTCTATGTAAGACAAGCAGCAACATTTGCTAAAAATGCTGATTTATTGCTGAGCACTTCTCTTTAACTGATGCTTGCTGAAATCTGTCATCAGATGAATATTACCATGATGTGCACAGAAAAAAGATTTGGATCACTTTGCTTAGGGAGACCCTTCGATAGTTGTCAACAGCTCAAACCTATCCTTACTAACTACTACTTAATTATGCGAGAGAAAAGCTAGATTAAGTTCCAGCCACGACTATTATTTGTATCATTATCATTTGTTTTTGTCACAGGGCTGCTTGACTCGACAATATGTGTGTCCTGTAATCTGAATTCTGCTTTTAAAAAAATGCGATTTTGCTGTTTTGTTTTCTCCTAAATGGCCGGTGAGTATAAAAATGGTATAGAAAAAAGTAGATATGTCCATTCTAACGTGTTTGACCCATGGTCACTCAACAAATGTCACAGCTTACTGTCAACTAGGACTTGGCTCCCTCTGGCTGCTACATGGATCATCACTTTTTGACTATATGGAGACAAAGAGTGCATAAAACTATTATGACCTAGCAATATTATGAGCCCCAGTGCCAGTAATGGACACTGCATGACCCTCAAAAGCGAAAAGGCAGATAATCACTAGCAGGGGCTCTCGAATGAACTTCCATGTTCCATAAATAGTAAAACTTTCCTTTATTTCTACTACTACTTCAGAGCTTAGTTGTGGACTATATCCATAGTACAGGTCAAGAAACTCTTGGTTTGGACAGGAAAAGATATAGAGACCACATACAGGCCCTCGAGAGCCAGAAAGTGGCTCTACTGGAGCCCTTGTAATGAGAAGGGTAGGGGAAAAAAAATTCAAGAAAAATTATGCCCTGAAAGGCAGGAAGTAGCAACAAAAGACACCAGAAGTCAGGAAGAGATGGCTAGTAAGTAAAAAAGATCAAAAGCCAAAAAAAAAAAAATGTCAATTTTTTCCCGTGAAATAAAAACTAAACCCCTTTCTCTCAAAACCAGTTTTTTTGGTCAGTATTTTGACATCTAAAAAAGTAAAAAAAGTAAAAGTAAAAGTACCATCCCTTGACCCCCCAAGAGGGGAAATTGTCTTGGCCATTTCAGACCGCATCGCCGCAGTGC
>JBCAUA010051456.1:0-11612 GCA_038406235.1 Peronia verruculata
AAAAAAAAGAAGAAAACCCCCCCCCCCCCCCCACACACACACTTTTTGCCTTCTTCCTTTCTGTTTAGCTATGTCAACTGGTAATTTGGAACTTATTTCATGATCTAATGCTACTGGATTTGTCAGTGTCTTTTTTCTCTATCTATCCGTGTATTCTTTCATGGGTCAATCCGTCTGTCCCTTCTTCGATCCATCCACCCATCCATTCATTTATTTATTCATCCATCCATCCATCCATCCATCCATCCATCCATTCATTCACCCACCCATCGATCAATCCATCCACACATCCATCCATCCACACATCCATATATCCATCCATCCATCCACACATCCATACATCTATCCATATATCCATGCTTTCCACCTGTCCAGGCCAAGAACAAAAATAACACACAGAAAAAAAAAGAAAGGAAAGCCAGAGAGAGAGAGAGAGAGCGCGCGGAGAGAGAGAGAGAGAGAGAGCGCGCAGAGAGAGAGAGAGAGAGCGCGCAGAGAGAGAGAGAGCGCAGAGAAGAGATAGGACAAAAACAAGGTGAGGATTTTGTTTGGGTCTAGAATGAACAGCGCATTACCACGGTCTGTGTTACACTGCTCAGAGAAGAGGATGATGACGTGGCAACAGAAAGATCTGACATATCTATTTGACCATTGTACATCTGGTCTAAAACTGTAATTGCCCTAAAATAATACACTATATATTTACTGTTTAAAAAAAAAAAGTGAAAAGCCTGTCTTACATAATCTGAGAATTATACAATTAACATGGTGTGATTTCTTCATTGCCCTGACAAAGAAACAAGTGGGTTTGGCTAGTGATGTCAGATTCTTCAACCTCAACTTTTTCATCTTTTTTTTTTTTAAATTTATTATTATTATTATTATTATTATTATTGTTAATATTATTTTATTTTTGTCTATTTTGAATGTACATTGACGGTGGTGGTCTTATATATGACATTTTCATAAAATGATAATGGGTGATGATGGTTTTGGTGATGATGATGATGATGCCGATGATGACGATGTGATGATGATGATGATGACGATGATAGATATATTCTTTATAGATTTCTGTGTTATTTGTTTTTCTTAAATTATTTAATTAGTTACCGGTCTGACAGTTATATTGTAATTTTATAAAATGATGAAGAACAGTCAATTTGACTTGAAGTTTGGCAGAGTATTACTGTTAACATCAATATCAAGTTCTTTATATTATGTTATTTGCTTTTCTATTTTTAAATGCTTAATTAGCTGCCGGTTAGACAGTCTTATCATATTTTATAAAATGATGATAATGATGATTATGATATTAGTTATTATATTAGGATAGCGATATTAATTGATTTTATTAACTCAATTCAAAATTCTTCATATTGTTTTTCAACTCTTTTTTATGTATTTGATTAGGTGCCGGTGGGCAGTCTTATAATTTTAAGACATGAAAAAATAATAATAATAAAATGATGATAATGATGATGATGATGATGATATCATCAATCGTTTTTCAGCCTTACTTTACACTCTCGTGTCTGTGGTTGCTCGTATTAGTGAAGGAAATTTCCTTTTGTAAACTATTAATAGGAATGTTGATGATTATGACGAAAATGACATGTGGAACTGTAGCTTCCTTTACTCACCGGCGTCTCTTCTTTTTTCTTTTTATCTTTTCTTATCTTTTCTTCATTGACATTTTCATTCGTTGACATTTATTATTTTTTTTTTCTTCTTCATTATTTCTTTTCCCTCTTAATTAAAAGAAAATATTGTTATTTCTCTCCTGAAGGTTTCGCTAAAAGTTGATGTTCGTGATGCTGTTCACCATGACAATATTTGTAGAGGAAATGAAGAAAAATAAAGGAAGGCAAAAGGTGAGCATGATGAGGAAGAAACAAAGAATAGGACTAATAATGAAAGAAAGAAAGAAAGAAAGAAAGAAGAAAGAAAGAAAAAAAGAAATAAAGAAAAGAAAAGAAAGAAAGAAAGAAAAGAACGAAAGAAAGAAAGAACGAAAGAAAGAAAGAAAGAAAGAAAGAACGAAAGAAAGAAAGAAAGAACGAAAGAAAGAAAGAGAGAAAGAAAGAACGAAAGAAAAAAAAAAGAAAGAAAGAAAGAAAGAAAGAAAGAAAGAAAATGAGTAATCACGCAAAGAAAGATAACATACAGTTCAATACAGGGAGAAGAGAAAGAATAAAATCTAAAACCACACGAGGAAATAAAGAGTGGACAAGAGGAAAGAAAATAATGAACTTTCCGAAAATGGCATAAAACTGATTACCGTTTCCATCTTTAAAGTCGGTGTCATCTAAAAGACAAAAATGAAGAAAGAAAACGAACATTAAGAAATGTGAGATAATATGTAAAATAAATGATAAGAAATATTACCGATTAACAAGACGTGGCAGAATCAAAAACTGATTAAACGGATTTTTTTTTTGAAGAAGAAGAAGAAGAATTTGCAGGGTAAAAATCAGTTTAAGGAATTTCCCAATGTAGAAGAACGAGAGATGGGAATATTCAAAAAGATTTTTAAAAAAAAAGGTGGAAATGATTTGGGGACGAGAGCTAAGAAGTTAAATAAATTCAAGAAAGATAAGGGCTTGATGAGGGGAAAGTGTACATTTTAATGCCTGAAATACACTAAGTAAGGAAAAGCTGAATGATTCCTAGACAAAAAACACAGGACATCGAAAACTGGGGCCTTTGTGCCATGCATAACGTTTCATGACTCGAGGATCCCGTTTCTCTAGTAAACCATCTTTGATAAAAATTAATTTTTCTAAAGTGATGCAGTTTCTCAGTTACATATCTTACAGAGATGATTATTCCTGAAGAGGTGATCACACAAAGGTAACATTGGTTGCATCTCAAATGATCACATAACACAATAGTGTTATGTTATTTTTTTTTTACCACGGTTGTGGACAGCTGAGATAACCACCATTACAGGAAGTTGAACAGCTTATAATAACCATAACTATAGGTGATGACATAACACAATAGTGTTATGTTATTTTTTTGACCACGGTTGTGGACAGCTGAGATAACCACCACTACAGGAAGTTGAAAAGCTTATAAAAACCATAAGCATAAAAGCTGTACTGTTCAACAATGGCAACGTTAAACCCTTTATGCCATTCGCGCATGCAGTGGGTTTAACGGAAACTCATAAATGACTGGACCTTCTTCTTAGAGTGTGCCAGTACACAAAGCACAATTGTGTTAAAGTGATACATTTGTTTACAAATTCGTTACATTCGTGGTCATCTCAAAACAAAAAGTAATATGCTTTCTTCTTGGACTATAGATGGGATGTACTTGTCACGTGTGTTTCTTTTGCTTTTGGAATAGTCCTGATGATGCTAGTCATTACTTTAGAAAACAATGGCCTGAAAGGAGTTATAATATAATTGACAAAAACACTGGTCAGCATATGCTAGTAAATCCACAGAAAGGGTTTCTGTCCCCGCTTCACATAAAACTGGGACTACCGAAGAACTTTGTCAAAGCTATGAGCAGAAACGGCATCGGCGTTTGGTACCTCAGGAAGAAATTTGGGGGCGACAGAAGTGAAGCAAAACTGAAAGAGGTACTTGTATTTTTCTGGATCTGAAATTCTTGATTTGTTGGCTGATAACTCATTTAAAGACAAATTAAATGCACTTGAACATGTATCTTGGGAAGCCATCCATTTGGTCGTGGAAAAACGTTATGGGAAAAAAAAGAGCAGATTACATGTATTCTGACTTGGTGGAAAACCTGCTGAAACATGATGTTATTTGAAACCTCAAATATCTTTTGAAACGCACTTTCTGCACTCGCACCTCAACTTTTTTGTTTCCAATTTGGGAGGTGCCAGGGATGAGCATGGTGAGAGACTTCACTAAGAAAATCGACATCAAAGCAAGTTTAACCCCAGTATGATGGGGGAATACTGTTGGTTTCTTTAATGCAAAGCGGATACTCCACACAATCTAAAGTACAAGAGGCCCAAGCTCTTCTGATTTACTCAAAGGATCCTGCTAATATGTAAATTATAAAATTGTTTTGTTCTATGGACTCTTTAATCTGTTTTTTTTTTAAGCACTTAGAAATGTCTTAACTAGTGATTTAAATGTATCTGTGGTTTACTCTTACTCACAAGCAATATTTCTACTGAGTAGAAATGGGAATCCTGATTATCGTTAAAAAATAATTTAAAAAATGACGAGCTGGCTCAAATCTGACTTCAGATCCGACATCAGTGACTTAAAATTACTTTAAAACAGATGTTTTCTAAGAGGCTCACAAAAAGTTGAAATTTGTTGACCAGTATGATTTAATTCACTTTCTTGGTCACCTGTCTAGAACCATTTACCCTTAGTTTACTCATTTGCCCCTTTATTATAATTATTTATCATTGGGTTACATCAAAATCTACATATTGTCCAAGCTTGTGTTTGTTTGTTTGTTTGTGTTGGGGTTTAACGACACATCAGCACGATTACGGTTATATTGTATCAAACAAGGTAAGAAACGTTTACGTAAAATATAAACAAGGTTTCATTTTCGAGAGTTCGTGATGCAGTCAAATCTAAAAGCATTATACCCATAAGAACAAGAAGCTACATGTTTAGATATATCTTCATAAGGACACAAATATGGCAATCTGCCTTTGAAAGATCAGGTTTTACCTCTGTTTTTTTTTTTTCCACACACATCCATTCACACAACAACCCAAAGTAAACGGCGACTAGAGCGTGAGAGAGAGAGAAAGAGAGAAGAAAAAAAGAGATTGTGCCTATACATTTCTAGTTATCAGGTCCACTATCAAGCTCTGGGCTGTTATCCGCTTCATTACCAGATTCTTCGCCAAGGATAATTAAATTGCAGCTATTGGTCAACAAACAACTGCATGCACCATGTAGGAAACGAGGTTCTTAACGCAGCTGTACTTGTTCATTCTGCATTGGTTCTTACACTCGCAGGCCAGTCTTTCGGGATTGACGCTTTGCTTGTCCATACAGGTTGTAACCCACTATCTGGACCGTTCAGCCAACCACACTCAGAAACTGATGGTAACTGTGGCAGACTACACCATACACAAGCCTGGAAATGTCTATGCACATTTAATACTCAAGGCATACTGAATAAGTATTTTTTTTTTTCCCTCCAAAACAAACCAAGGCAAAGTTCGTCGACACTTTTTATTCGAGCCAGGAAAGATGGCTGTTTTGTACCTACATTTTAATCACAAAATCTGTTTGTATCGGATATATCACCCTCTCCCACCCAGTTTTTTTTTGGAAGGGGGGGGGGGGAGGACAGATATGGGTAATTGAGTTTCACGCCAAATCCTGGAAAAGAACTTGTCGTACCCGTCACTCAGTTAGAACATAGAAGCTTAGCAGGTTGGCAATGATTTCAACAGTGGATGTGTCTTTCATTGCATGGACAGGCAAAACTTTGGCTTAGACTTCGTTCTGGTATGCATCCACAACTCTTTTGCGCCTGTTTAGTCATTAAAGTGCCATAGCATGACGAGGCCATCAATGTCTCAGCTAATGACTTCTATTCTTTGATGTCCAGCCCTCGTGGACTCTACTGCCGGAGGATCGTACGGGTGTCAGCTTCCTCCTGATTACTTTGTAACTGTTCAACGTCTGACCTCGCTGAAGCGTACACTTCTCAATTATCCTCCGAATAAGGCGGCTCTTGAGGCTGTATGAGCGCCTTTGGCGTGTTGTTAGCAGGCTGTCTTGATTCAGTGCTGAGTTTAGTTAAACATATCTACCTTTGAGTGCTCTTCGTCCACAAACACCATCGTCTTTCTTCATTCTTTCCCATTTCTTTGCGATGTTCCCTCTGCACTTTTGTCCCCATCATCCGTGTCGTGTTCTCCCATAGTCTAATTCTGGAGTGTAATGAAATTTCCTTGACATCAAAGTTGCCATCCGCAAATTCTCCATAAATCCCCAGTGCTCTATCCTGCAGCTGCACCATATCCACAACATAAACCATCACCTATCTCATGAAGTTAGTGTCACACACTGCCATCCATTTTAGCATCTCTTTGAAAGGAGCAAGGTGAAGATTCCAGTTCGCTTCTCTTTCAGGCCGAATAAAATTCAGCAGTGTTTGAACACGATACATTATGTAGCCTAACATCTCCAGAAGCGAAACGTTAATTTTGCTGCGTGCTATGATCTTGATTGCCGTAGCCTACTGGCTGTTTTGTCGAATGGACACTGACATCACATTCTAGCCTCTGTGTAAAATTTCCTCATTCCTTTTATCCTTGTCCATGCCTCGCTGATAAAATTACCAGCACTCAAGCAATACCCTCTATGAGTGAAGAAACCCGACCACTGTTTTTCTTCAGACAGAATATATCTCTTCCCAGTTCCGTATTGTGTTCACACAAAACCCGTAGATCTGTGCAAATAATAATAAAGTAAAATAAAATAAAATAAATGAAATAAAATAAAATAAAATAAAATGAAATAAAATTTTAAAAAATACAATAAAATAAAATAAAATAATAGGTTTCATGGCGAAGGCAATCTACATTCAGATTGTTCAGTTGCTTTTTTTATAAACTTTGGGCTACGCTTTCTTTACACTTTTGGATTTTTTAGGTCTTACTGGCATTTCTCGAAGTGTTGAATACGAAGCGATATTGTCTGTTTTATAATGTTAAAATGTACAAAATAATGAAAATAGCATACTGTGTTTTTGATGACCATTATACTAGAGAAATGATTAGTGTAAACTTCGAAACATTATATTATCTAATATAACATTTCAAATTGAAACATTGTCTTTCGCTGTTTCGAAACAGTGAAATTATGCTGAGTTGATTTTCAGATCATCACCTTAAAGTGATCTCTGCGGGCAATCGCTGTTTGTGGTGTAAGGCCTAGTAGTAGTAGGAGTAGGCACCATAATCCCGTAGGATCATTCGGTAGATGTTCCCATGACTTGACGTGGTTGTCTGCAACTTCGCTTGTGGCTGCAAAGTCCAGCCCGTGAGTGGCAATCCCTGGAACCCTTGTCAGTGTGCTCCCTAGTCGTTCGCTCTTGTGTGCCTGTTATCTGTGATGATGTTTCTCCTCCGCCTTTGCGGATAGGTACTCCTCTCCTCGTCTGAGGCAGCCGTGGACCTCATGCCTCCATGGTGCACGATCACCCACTAGGCATTCCCATTGATCTATGTCCATGCCGCATGCTCTCATGCCCCTCATGCAGACGCCAGTGAAGCGCAGGAGTGGTCGTCCAGCTGATCGTTTCCCGGACGTTAGTTCTCCAAAAAGGATATCTCAGGGGAGTCTTCCGTCTTCTATGTGCCGCACGTGGCCGAGCCATCAGAGCCTGTGTTTGCAAAGAGTGGTCACTAAGCTGACAATCTTGGCACGTGAAAGAACCTCGTTGTTGGTAATCTTTTCTCTCCAGGAAATGCCAAGAATTCTGCGGAGACAACGCATGTGAAATGCGTTCAGACGATTCTCTTGTGTGATGTAGAGCGCCCATGATTCGCTACCGTAGAGGAGAGTGCAGTTAGCACACAAGCGTTGTACACAGCTATGTTGGTGCTGTCTGACAGCTTTGGATTTCTCCACACTCGTCCTGAAAGCCGTGCTAGTGTGGTGGATGCTTTTCCAATTCTTCGATTTATCTCTGTGTCGAGCGAGAGGCTGCCAGAGATGGTGGAGCCCAGGTATGTGAACTCATCAACAACCTCAAGAATGTAATCATTTATGGCGATTGCGGTAGGATTCTGTACTCCTTTTGCCTTGACCTGGTTCTTCCCTTGACTGATAATAAGTCCAAAGTCATCGCACTGAAGGTGGGTTTTTGAGTGAGTGTGCAACAGTCACGTTGTCCGCAAATAGGAGTTCTCTGACGGTGATCTCACGGACTTTGGTTTTTGCCTTCAGGCGTGACACATTGAACAGCTTGCCAATCGACTTGGTGTGCATGAAGATACCCTCTGTTGAGTTTCCGAATGCAGCCTCCAGCAGCAGTGAGAAGAAGTTGCCGAGCAGTGTCGGCGCGAGCACACAGCCCTGCTTGAGACCACTGCGGATTGCAGATGGTTCGGATATGTTGTCATCATACTGCACTGTGCCTCTCATATCGTTACGGAAAGACCTGATGCTCTGCAGAGCTTGGGCGGGCAGCCGATCTTTAGGAGAATTTCTAAAAGACCATTTCTGCTAAAAATGTTGAATGCCTCTTTAGGTCGATGAAGGCAGGGTAGAAAGGCTTTTTTTCTGTTTACGACATTTCTCCTAGAGTTGTCGGACGGAGAAAATCATGTCGATGGTGGAGCGTTGCTCTAAAGCCACACTGAGATTCTGGATACACTCTTTCCGTAAGTCGCTGAATAGGCATGATGATCCATACGTGCAAAGAGTTTGCCAACAATGCTCAGCAATGATATCCCTCTGTAATTATTGCAATCACTCTTTTCACCTTTGTTCTTATAAAGTGTGACGATGTTGGCGTCACTCATATCCTGGGGTACAGCAGCCTCCTCCCAGCCTTTCACGAGCAAGTCATGTGGGGGGTCGTGGATAACTTTCTTCCATCGTTTTAAAACCCCAGGTGGAATTTGTAAGGCCTAATTTAAATGTGTGTCGTATTCCATACTGCGGCGCTGAAAATAAGTGGATAATCGGGGAAGTATGGAGCTCCAGCAGGGTCATGTAAGAGAAATGTTTTGATCCATGATTAATTCCCCCCCCCCCCCCCCCCCAAACCATCACCCCTAAGAGAGGTGAACTCCACATCGGGAATGATGTTGAACTAAGAAAGAACATATTGCAATGAATGGTTGCTTTTAGATTTGACATGGCCACGAACATGTAAAGGAAACAAAAATAAACATTTCGACATTTTTCCTACCCAGAATGTATACGATAGATAACAAGTAATTTTGACGTTGGCTAATTTGCCTCCTCTGAACACCAAAACTGAGCTGATCTACTGTTTGATATGAACCGTTTATCACAGTTTGATATAAAATGTTCTTTCCTGTTGCATCAGACATTATTGTCTTCTTGCACACTCACGATATGAAACCATTCTATCATTATGATCAAGAAAATAAAAAGTAAATTTAATTAGCAATGGCTGTGTCAGTGAAGATGTAAAGATATAGTTTGTAAACCATCATTTTGTACTAACATTGCAGATCTCAGCTGGAATATATCGTCTTAAACGACTGTGAGACATATGCCTTAGCTGACGATGTATTCAATACCGGAGGCATGGGTTTTGTGGTGCCTGAAAAAGCTGTCTTCCTTGACTCGTTCAACTCAATGTAGGTGGATCGTAAGAGTCTCTATTCTATCATTTTTTTTCTTTTTTTTTTAATGTAGGTAATGAAAATGAATTTTATTTCTAATGGAGAAAATAATTTCGGTATCATCCTTTATTTCATTTGTCTTAATTCAATATCACATGGTAAATACTCTGTAGGCAAAATCACTAAATGACAATATAAAAGCCAGTTGTAGAAATAAATAAATGAATAAATAAATAAATAACTGAATAGATACATAAGTAAATAAACATAAATAATTACAAATACAAGCTAATCGAGAATTCAGAAGTTATTAATGGCGTTCATTTTGACAATAAACAAACAAATAAATAAATAAATAAATAAAATAAGTAAAATAAAGTGAAAGTATTGTTGCTTTTGCTTGCTTATTTCTTGAATGTAAACCATCAATTGTCTCCACAATAAATATTATCTGAGAATGGCATCGTCATCATTATCTCGTTTGGCCTTACACGTACATGAAAGAAACTAAATTAGTCCGTCAGAATGAATTTGAACAAAACTAAACAAATGAGAAAAGCATGCCTATGCATAATCATTGTATTTTTTTTTTAAGGTAAAACTATAACAGTGAGCAGTCTATAGTTAACCGTTGATGTCGATAGCTGGCTAGTACGGGAAGCCTACTAGGATGGGATTTTCTACAATGCAAGGCCAGAGAATTATTTCTTTTTTACCGACCTTCACTTTTCTTCTTGTTTCAGAATCATGAAACTTCAGGAGTCTGGAATTTTAGATAGCTGGAGACGCCAGTGGTGGTCAAGCAATGAAAATAAATGCAGTTCTAATGACCGCTTCAGCAGTATGAAACAGCTAGATCTTCAATATCTTGCAGGCCCCTTCTTTATTTTCTTAGGAGCCATGTTGCTCAGTATTTTTGTGACTATTTTTGAACAGATTTACCACACTGATAGATGCAGACGATTTAAGAGAAAGATTTTCCAATCAAACATCTCGCCTCCTCGATCTAACATAATACAAAACTGTTATGAATAATCAATGAAAAATCGTTTTGACAAGCCCGATTACTTCCCTTTGCCAGACATACGGGGTGTTGAACAACAGTAAAAAAGAAAAAAAATCGCATCTGCGTCCTTGGCTTGAAACATACTTTGTGAAAAATGAAAAAAAAAAAATGGAAAAAAGAACACGTGATCTTTTTTATTCTTATAGTTTTATTTATTTATTTATTTATTTATTTTTATCACTCTTTTGAATGACATGAGACAGTGATTTTTGTTTTTCTCCTCACAGTGTGCTTGCTGAACATCTCGCCAATATGGGAAAGAGAAGTTGTTCTATAGTCTCTCATTATCTTTAGAGGATACGTGTACTGTAAATAGTGGGCATACAGGTAACAGTGTACAGGCGATTAACTTTTATTCCCATCTTCACCAGTTGTGTCTGTAAAGACATGAATATAAAATGGAAATACATGCGAAAGGATTAATGTTCACAGAAGTTCTAGTGACTGCTATTCCCTTACAGTGCCAGATTACTGTTGTGCTGTATAGGCTAAGGTGTATTCATTAAAGTGATAGAGCAATATCCTGGGCTACATCCCGGGCTATCTGTGCATTAGACTAAAATAAGACATTATGGCCTCTTAATTACCCATATTCAATACTATTTTTTCTTTACATAAAAACCATTTATAATTTATGTTTATTTTGCAAATCAGTGCGACCTGCGATTTCTTTTTTTTTTTTTTTTTCGGGTTCAGAGTGTGTCTTGTCTTACGCCGGTCTGTAATATAAAGTCAGTGGCAATAGCTGAGAGTTAGAACTGTAAACTACCAGTACTCATGATGGTGTCACAATTGATTTCAATCCCAGCAACTCAGTGAACCTGTCGTCTGAGTAAAAAAAAATACTTGTTTAGATCAAAATTTTGAAAATCTCAATTTTATAGAGAATTTATTTATAGCCGACTATGTATGACGTTTTTGTGATTTTGACCGACTTTACTGACTTCATTAGATCTAGCATTCAGACGGTCTCGATTCTAGCTCAGAGATCACTGAAAAATTTCTTTTGCTCGGATTTCTCAGTACAATTTTCTGATAAGTCGAAATGTATAATTAGCAATATGGCGGCTTCGGATCACTAGGCAACTGGCCCGCGTGTCGTATGTAGTACACGGATCAACAATCTAGTCTTATTTTTAGTTTTTGGGCTTCCAGCCGTTTGTAAGGGGCCGTTCACATATTATGTCATCAAGTGAGGGGGGGGGGGGGTGGTCCTCCAATGATGACAGTGATGACATGGGGGAGGGAGGGGGA
>JBCAUA010051467.1:0-11611 GCA_038406235.1 Peronia verruculata
CCAACATTTTTGTGGCCCTCGGGATCTACTATTTATCATATTTTGGCCCCATTCTTGTCTTGAGTTTGAGACCCCTGTTGTAAAGTTTCTGACAATAGATTGTAACGCACTTAGAGCCTGTAATCACGGGAATAAGCGCTATATAAATAATCTCTATTATTATTATTAGTTTAAAAGCTTCAATATCAAACGAGGCAACAAGAAAGGAAAGATGATATAATCATCCTTCCAAAGATTGTAACCCGACATTTTACCCCCTATTTTTCTTACAACCCGATTCCAGTTATCTTCAGGGTCAAGGCACTTGCAAATAGAAAATTCAGAGCAGGTTCACTCATGCTGACGTTAGTTGACTATAAGTGGTTGGCCATAGAGATCTGTGGAACTGGATAACTCAGACTAGTAAGGATCACGAAGGCGACAACACTGGTGACCATACTGAGTCTAATATGTAAGATTTTAGGATGTCTCATGACTAACGGGATCGAAACTTAAGTAGTATGACATTGTCTGATGGGACTATAAAGTTTTGTAATTGTTGAGATTCATTCTTTCCTGGACATGGTATTGACAACCTCTGTTGTTTTTTTCGTATATCTTTAATACAATTTTCATGAAAATTGAATAAGTAACAGCTATAAAAATAAATCAATTAAAATATATCAGTACCGTTTTATTTATTAGCCAAATTATTTGTTCTGTTTGTTATCCTATGTCTGCCCTTTTTTCCATAAACCAATAATATATTTGAAGTTAATTTGGTTAGGAAATGAACATCATATGCTTAATAATTATTATTCAACCGTTTAACTGAATTATAAAAGTTATCAAATAAGATGTGCGCTTCCTTTCCTTCGGGTTTTTACATTTCAGCAGCAAATAGTCACTAATCTTAATTTTTACACTTCAGTAGCAAATAGTCACTAATCTTAATCTATGCTATATACCAATGCGTGTTTTCTTATCTGTTCTTGTAATTTGTAAACTGCAATTTACAGTGTGGGATTTCATAAGACTGTTGACAAAAACGGGTGGAATTTGATGATGTCGTTTCCAGCAAATGGTCTCAACAAAATCCCCAGCAAATGTCAACTTACCAGTGAATCTAGTCTGTTTGTTATATGTGATCTCGACCGCTACATAATCAAATGCGAATTTAAACGTAGCATAGATAAAATTTTACTTACATTCAATATTTTGTTTTTCCCTAAGATTCTAGTACATTTTGCCCAAGAGCTCTGACTTGGATTTTTCCTATACAACTTTGAAAAAGTAAGAGTCAGAGCTCCCCTGGCTGCTTTCATTATAGTATCTATGGCCTACCACGTTCCAATGGCGCAGATGTGCTTTGTCACATAGTGTATTATTGGCTGTAAAGTGTTTCATGTTGATCCCAACTTTCTTAACCATCATGCCACGATGTCTTTGCTGACAGGACCACACGGTTTTGTGATAAATTATCATAGCTGATTACTTGATTGTCTCAATTGGTTTGTTTTGTTTAAATAGGTCGATAAATCTGACAATATACATAGTCTGGAATTGTCTGGGAAGGCCATAAATTCTACTGGAGCTAAATAGTTCCCACCACGTGTTTGTTCCAAAATAGATTGTACCGTAAGTTTAATTTCTCTTTGCTCAAAAACATGAACTTCAGGTTAAGTTTCTGTTTAGCATTTCTGATCTGTCAATAATTATAACAGCATAGTAACTTTGTAGGAAAGCTTTTTCGATGAAAACTATTTATCTGTCATTCTTTCAGACTGTTTCAGTACCAAAGTAATACCCCATAGGGAAAAACGCCTTTGATAAATCTTTTGAATATTGGATGATCTCCAAATATTTGACCATTTGCTAATTCGGGAAAACATGACAGTGCATTCCGTGTTGTACATAATATAGTACGATATTTACAGCCTGTTCTATACACGAAGGCCAGAAACCCAAGACTTTGTGCTACAGAAAGTTTCAGGGCATTGATGGGGTGCCTACTACAGTGACTTTTCATTTTTTTCTTCATTTTTTTTATCGTACATCTTATCGTGCCAAGTCGCCAGGATGCCACGATATTGTCTCAACAGTTAGTCCTTCATCCCAAAGTTTCTTCCCGATATAAGACATATCTTGAGATTCTTTTTGAGGGGTTGCTTCATTTCTGAATGACTTTTCAAGACCACAAGACTGTCTCTGGCTGATAACCGCACCGGGACCTCTGGTAATCGCCTTTTGAGCAGAACTGGCTACCAAATTTGAGACGACTAGTCCGATACCACAATCAGTTCTCTGTCTTTTTCCCTGTCAACCTTCTGCAGTGCCCTAGGTATGAGAGCAATTAAATGAGGGGGGGGGGGGGAAGCATAAAAAGGCACTATCCTCCAAAGATGCAGTGAAAGCATATCTACAAAGGTGGCTCTTGGGTCTGGCTGGTATGAACAATGTTGCGCACATTTAGTTTTCATTCATGAAGCAAACAGGTGGATATTTGGAGAGAACTTTAATTCCCTCATAGCATCCGAAAATGGACCTTCTCCGATGTCCTGTCGAGGTTTATAGGTCTGGACTCCTTGTTGGCATCTACAGTGGGTCAGCTGACTGCCAGCAACTATTTTTAACCCTAAGCCTTAAATTATTTGTATATATTCCTTGCAATTTTCTGAATGGCAAGTTTCCATGTCATTGGTGCATGACTGTTGTGTTATCAGTCAAATCTTTGAGGCGAGCACTAGTCTCTAATAAATGTTCAAAGGAAAGTAATACAAAATTGTGCTGCTTTCAGTTCTAGTACATCTATGTTTAATCTTCTTTCTATTTCTGTCCAGATACCACTGATAAAAAATTTCTCGCTTTTGCGATCTACAATTGCATCTGTGAAAATAATACAATCAGGTGGTTGCCATGACTTGTAACTACTACAGTGTATGCGATGAATGTTTTGTCACGCCACCATTTTAGTTCCGTTTTTACTGTTTCTGTTATCCATGTGTTTGCATCAAAGTTGCCTGCGTTACATTTCAACGCTTTTCTTTTCAAGCGTTCCATACTGCTGCACCAAAATGGCCCGTACATTACAACTGCAAAATTGGCTGCATATGGGTTTATGACTTTCGACAGACTTTTAATTGATATATATATATATATGGGGGGAAGGGGGGTTGTTTTGTTTAATGTCTCTCTGTATCACTGTGTATTGTCGGGGCTTTCTTTTGGGCAAATTACACCTTCATATTCTCTGAATTTATTACAAAATTAAGATAGTTGATTTCTGAGGTTGGTAGAAAACAGATTTGAACGGATATACCACAAACCCCAAACTTTTCCATGGGTTTAAAGTCGTTCGTATTGGTGTAATGCATTGGTGTAATGCAGTCATTTTTTTGCCATGTAAAGCGTATCATCTATTAAAAAAGAGCCTCCTGCGGGCAATTTCACCATCATCGCATTCCTCAGCAGTGAAAAGTGTCTTGTGACGCAGGTTACACACTTTGAGATTACCAGGAATTTTATGTAAATTTCCCTTCCATTTGATCACATGTAAGATAATTTCGGGTAACTATCACGAACAGGTACAGAGTAGTAAATGCGTTCTTTAGGTCTAAAAACCACTTCTTACAGCTTTGGCTCTTAAAAAGAATAGCTGTTTTGAATGTTTCCATTTCAAAATGACAGCTGTTTTTAAAGTCTTTATGTTGGGTATTAGTTTAATATTGCCTTCTTTCTTTGGCAATGATAAACAGAGGGAAGGCACATTTTTCATCTGTGTGCTCACATATTTTGTAGTGATGGTCTTAATCTCTAATATTTGATCTCATCATCGGTTTCTTCCCTTATATCATTGCCAACCTTATAAGGTTCAGTGGAATGTTTTATAGTCATCTCACCTATCTAATCTTCTAATTCAATGGTGAGTCACCTCAAATAGCTTAGGATATCCTTATCCCTAAGGACTTTCGTCCAATGATCATATTTATTTACAATTTCTCGCCATTCGAAAATTTTGCATTTTTCTTCTAACTTTTGTTTTTTTAGGGTAACTCATTTTCAAACTTTCTTATTCCTCACAATGTGGTGCTTGTTTTATTGTTTCTTGCTCTTCCCTTAGTACTGACGGGATTGTCCCTGCCACTTAAATGGAGATTCCCTGCGCTTAAAAAAGACCGCGTAGTTTGCCTTGATGAGTCAGCTCTTGAATAAAAAGTGTTACACCTGTTTTTATTTTTAAAAAGGACCAGTTCTTTAGCCTGACATCCGCCATGCGTTTCTTTACATCCTCACAGAACAGTTTTTCTGTTTGTTAGAATTTTGGCATTGCATTTTGACCTAATCCGTCGTTGGGCAAATTGTTGAATAATAGTGATCCTCGTTTTTGCAAAGTTCAGCTTTGGGCTGGGGTCAGCAATGTAAGGGCAGCACATACTGATACCATTGCATTGTTGATAGTGTCTAATGTGCGCCTGGCAGTGTCGTCTCTATCAGCGCTCTCCGCCTGTCAGAGTGCATTACTATACAGGTTCTCAACAACTTGTGGCAACTTTCATAATGAATTTTTACATTGGATTTGTCGGCTTGTTGTTCTCTGTATGTTTTGGAAGGAGGTTTTGTTAGTTAGCAGTTTCCAGGTGTTTTCGTATCGGAAATAGTTATGTCCTTTTCTCCCGGTAACTTTGTCCGAAGTAAAAAATTATCATGTTTGCGAATTTCTCCACCACCGATGGTCCCTTATCTACAACTTTGGTAAGTTTTTCCTTAATTTGCAGAGGATACCATCCTCCATGTCGCCTTCATAAGTAACAACCGTAAGCTTACCGAACGTTTGTGGACCTTTTATATTCAGAGTATATTCTTCTTTTTTTTTCTTTCTTTTTCTCCTTTCTTCTTCTTTTTCTTCTTCTACATATTCCTCTTCCTCTTTCCGTTCTTCCTCTTCTTCATCTTCTGCGGTCGTGAGGTTTTGGAAGTGGAATTTTTAGAATCTCTGTGCCTTTCCGCCCATAGCGGGGCTGTCAGATCTTCTCAGATGCCTGCCCATCACCGTGGATGATGTCACACTTTTTTGTTCCCTGACCGACAGAATTTGTTCCACCTGGGTGGGAGTCGTTTGACCGGAGTCAAGATTCCGATGGTCTAAAACTAGAGGACGATACACTTACTGGCTTTCGACGTCCCCTCTTTTTGCCTTTTTCTCGGTCCAGGGATTCTAGATCTATTTCGAGGTCCTTTTAGCTAATCCATTCTTTCAGCCAGAGTAGCAATATTTCTTTGCTGTCCGTTTAAGGAGAGCACACTCCCCATGTCATTCCGTCCCCCAAGTATGTTACTCCTTGTATCGGTTCCACCGCATCAGTTGACATCGGGTGACCGGGTCAGTGGATAGTCTCTCCCGACTAACCGAAAGTTGAGACTCATTTCCTGACCGCCTTTCTGGAGAGGGGGAAGTCTGACATATGTCTCTTCCGTTGCTGGTATATAGACAGCATTAAAAAAAAAAAAAAAAACTCTTATCTTTCTCCAAACACGAATTTAATGTCGTCACTAAGGTATTATACATATATATATATAATTTCACGAGAGTTATAAATTATTTCAGTGAAAATAATAGATGAAAATAGATTGATAATAAAAGAATAGACAGAAGAAGTGATCGTAGCTCATGAACACACTAGAAGAGAACCCACGACTTTCGTCGAAGACGGATCAGACAGACACTGTCCTCCGACTTAAAGCGTATGGCAAGCGTGCTCACCTCGATGTTGGTATTGTGGATGATTAAATTGAATGATATTCAAGGAAAACGTGTTTGTTGTTTTGAACGCATTTTTCTATCGCACGCAGAATTCGGATCAAACACTCTCGCGAGTATCCTATCCAATTATTGTCTTTTTAGAATAACGCCAACGACAGAGAGCTTCTTTGAGGTTTAGAAACACGATCGTTATGCAACAAATTTGTGTGGCAAATTTCAGATGGATACATTCAGCAGTTTAAGAATCTATAAGCCTTTCTTTGGGCTTTTGTTGCAGATTTATAGTATAGATGTGTGATCGCCGCGAAAGCAAGGCGCCAAGTGAAAACCGGCGGAAAGGGAGCGCGCAAAAAAAAAAAAAAAATTACTAGACTAGCGCAACCTCACTATGCATCACAATCTCGAAATTTTGCACGCCATGTCCAAAATTCATTAACAGCATCCCATACAATTCACAGTCATACTTGCAATATTCATTTCTCAATGCCTGACTCTATTATCTAGAGAGCGAGGTCTAAATGAGATCTACAGAAAAAGCGAAGTTTCTTCGTGTCTTTCAAGGAGTCTCACCTTAGTTCAGAGAGGAACCGAGCATCATTCTGTTGACCAAAAGGAGAGAATTTAGTCAGTGGTTGCGAGCAGACCTGCAGCATCATGACTTTTGACGATGCGATGGAGTACATCGGTCAGTTCGGACCCTACCAGCGCTGGGTGTACCTGGGTGTCTGTCTGCCTGCCCTGACTATCTCCTTGCAGGCTATGTCCTCTGTCTTCATCATGGCAGTTCCAGATCACAGGTCAGATATTCATCTCATTCGTCTGTTTTTTTTTTCTTACATCATTCATCAGTCTGTCTTCCCCCCCCCCCCCCCCACCCAGGGGGGGGGGGTAGGCCCGAAGTATATAACTAGGTTCTTTTCTCCCACCTGTAGGCGGTGAAAGCCGCCATTGGTGGGATGACTTCCATAGAATGCCATCCTCAATGCTCCAGGGGTGATATTTCTTCTCTCTCTTGTTGCTCCTGTCTTCTGTCCCGCTCTTTCCTCTCTTCTTCTTGACGTGTAAACGTATCTTACTGTGTTTGGTACAATATAGCCGTGATCGTGCTGATATGCTGTTAAACGAACACAAACAAACAAAGAAACAAACAAACTTATCAATCCGTATATACCTGTTGGTCATTCTATCTACTTATTTGTTAATGAATTTATTTGTTTGTCTTCAGTCAGTCATTCAGTCATTTTATCTGCTCTGTCTGTCTCTCTGATAGCCCATAGCTCATTGTAATTGTAGTTTAGTTATTGGGTTTCATAGCCATAGTAATAACACAGAAAATTTTATGTAGCGCTTATCTCTAGCACTTACAAGCTCTAGGCGTAGACGGCCACGTATGTTCTAAGCTTCCTAGGAAGCCTGGCGGGCTGGCGATTTTCCTTCAAATCCTTCAGCCAATCTCAATCTGACTATACATTTCTCCGTCTAAGTGGCTTATCTTTCACACCCAGCTCTCATTCTCTCCGTTAAACTGTCTTTCTAGTGCATATCACTGGAGGCCAATTAATTTAATGTTCCCATCCGGTCATTATGTCAGCTTGTCTTTCCGCTTATTCTTTGACTATCTCTTTATCTACTCGTATTTCTGTCTATCATCCTGTCTGTCCATTTGCCCATCATACCTTTAGTCATCAATCTCATCTACTCATATATCAACTATCTTGTCTACCTGTCTGTTTGCCCGCCCGTCCTTCTGCTGATTTTTTTTTTATTTTGTTGTCTAGCCAAACTATTTTGATGTGCCAGACACAAGAGATGTTATAAATCTATAAGCAGTGAATAAAAGGAAAAAAAAAAAAAAATCACACTTTCTCTTGTCATTTGAAAGATGAATTACAAAAATACTTGATAAAATTACTGCAATAAATATGAAACAGTTTCAGTACATCATGAATTTTTTTTTCTTTTCTGAATTTCTTGTAATGGGCGTTTCAAGCGAAAAGCGTAAATTTGATTTCTCCTTTGCCATGTTTATTCAAGATAGTCTTGTATGAGGCAAAGGGATGTAACAAAACGTTACAAAAATCATATCTTTTTTTAAAAAATTCTTATCTCCCGCCCCCCCCCCCTCTCTCTCTCTCTCTCATCACTGCCATCCAATAAACCGCCAACCTCTCCAGTCCAAATCTCTGACAACCACATTTTTATTATCTCTGGCAGATGTAAGCTGCCTGACATGCCTAACGACACTTACCAGGTTCAAGACGAAGGTCACAAGTGTGCCATCAATGCCACCATCCCATCCGGCGACGAGCTTACGTCCAAATGTAGCTTGTATAACGGCAGCAGTGAGTAGCATTATCTTATACTATGAGTCAGCGAGCTTACAAATCCATCAATGAATCCATGAATGTATGACTTCTGTGCGCATCCATGTCCATGCATGAATCCACGAATCCATCCATCCATCCGTTCATCCTTCCATCCATCCATCCATGCATGAATGCATCCATCCATCCATCCATCCATCCATCCATCCATCCATCTATCTATGCATCCATCCATCCATCTATCTATGCATCCATCCATCTATCCATCCATCCATCCATCCATCCATCGGAGGACAAGTTGTGGAAAATCAACACAGTCATTGCTGTTTGTCAGGATATCACTCTCATATGTCACCTTGACTTACAATACCAAATCGTAACCTCATGTTTGACTTTGGCCTTGACCTATTCCTCATCAGCCTGGAGAAAGGACCGAATTAGTGTCATGACAACCAGCTCACCCATCTCTCTGACTGGCCTTACTACATCACTTTTCTTTATGATCTTATCTTCGCATCTCTGTCTTTGTCTAACCTTGGCCTTCCTTCCATTGTGCCTCTCACAGGTATTTTAAGCAAAATCACATGACCTAGGGAACATCGCTCACATGTGGCTTTGTTTACTTGCTCTGCGCATGGCAGACAAATCTGGACGAATGATTAGCTCTCAGACCTGTCACATCATATAAACAAACCCATATGAGAGTGTTGTTCCCGAAGTCATGTGATTTTGCTTAAAATACCTGAGACACAAGAACTGTTGTTTTTTTTCTTTTTTGATCGAAACTTAACCTTTTGAACCTGCATAAACCACTTCAGTTTGCGCCTTTTCTCTGCGACATGCTCTGCAATATATTCTTCGTCTGAGACGAAAGCTCAAAGAGACGACCCTGCTTTCATCGACTTCTTTTATTATTATTACTATTATTTTATGACAAAATTTAGATGACATGTTAACAAGATAGCAATATCACTCATAAGTTTCACTAATTAGGGGACGTAGCACCAAAATAGTATCACCTTAACCTTAAACCTTTACATGCCCTGATTCTAACCGCTATATACTTGATATGCCAATAGACCCAAACAGTCAAAATGACAGGTAAATTTACTAATGGGGCGACATGTCACCGAAAACTAGATCCTTTCTAGTCCAGTCTACTCTATTCCACAGACAGGACGGTTGGGGCACTTCTGATGATTTGGCAACCACCTTTTGCCACTAGCCCCGATACTCCACTTTTCTTATTTTCTCGCCTAGTGCCAGTCCTGTCCATTCCGGGATATTGCCCGCCTATCTCTTTTCTTTGTCTGCATCTTCTTCCTTCCTGCACTGTGCCTTGTAAAATGGTTTTGGCCAACCCTAAGGATCTTGTGATATGCCCATAACATTTGAGCTTCTTTTTTTTCTGATTGTTGTTATTAGTTCCTTGTATGAGCCATGGGCCTATTGCTTGCCTCATTTTTTGTTCACTTCTTCCTTTGTCTAAACGATCTTTGAAGGAGATTCTAAGGATCTCATTTTCATTGCTTGTATACTTTTCTCTAGTTCTGGTGATAAGATCCAGGACTCCAGGGCATAAAGAAACGATTACCTTTGCCCAATAATTTTGTACAATTTCTTTGTGTAACTAGTTGCCCAAATCACCAGCTCCTGTTCTGCTTCCTCCTTCCCCTTTTCCCCTAGCTCTAGTCCATGATCTCCTTTCGTGTAATCAGTAGTAGTTAAACCTGGATTTAAGATAAGAAAGCCCAAAAGAAGTCAAGATAAATGTTGATATATTTTTTATATCTGTGTATCCTTTCCAGCACTCGTGGATTGCAATGAGTGGGTGTTTGATACCTCTGTGTTCCATTCTACTTTAATCTCTGAGGTAAGTGTTGGGCTTGGCTGAATCAGTTTATCTGGCCAATAGTTGTGTGTGCTTGCATGACAACTTGTGATGCCCGTGTGTAATGGAAGTCACAGAAAGAGAGAGAGAGAGAGAGGGAGAGAGAAAGATAGAAAAGGAGGAGAGTGAGAGAGAAAGAGAGAGAGAGAGGGGGAGGGGAAGAAAAAATGAAGAGGCAGAGAGACAGAAGAGAAAGAAAGTCTAAGCACATTTGTGTTTGTTGAAACCTGATATTTTTTAGTGACTGTTGCTTTCATTAATTTGAAGAAAGACTACTTAGAGATCGGAAGGAGAAAGTCGGGAGACAACAAAAAGGAAATTCATTGATGAAAACCAAAGAGAGAGGGAGATAAAGAAAATATAATAATGAGGTCGCTCATAGAAGGAAAGAATTTGGCATCTCTCACTAGTTATATGATCTGTTGTTGTGTTGTGAACATCATACATTCACATCTTCAATCTCTCTCCTCCCCCCCCCCCCCTTCACCATCCCACCCTCCTCTTCCACAATTTGATCAACAGCTGGGCAGACTTGTTAACTGCACTAGCAGAAGTTGAATAAATCTATATTAGAATTTAGCAAAACACAAGGAATCTCATCAGCAATGTCTAAATTGTTTCTGTTAAGTTCGTCTTATGCGCACAGGTGTTGTGCCGGCGAACTATAAAGTTTGGTGGGAGGTATGTCTTCTCCAAGATATCGACTGATGACATAATTATCAGTTGTTCTGAGCGGAACAAAACGTTTGATTTATAGTAGTCATAAGGTAGTATTTGGTATCCAAATGCACCAGAATGTGACACCCAGTCAATCCCTGAAATCAAATTTGTGAAATACTGAGCTTCGCATTCTATTTAAAAAAAAAAAAAAATGTCCACTGCTATCCCCTGCACACAGTCCGGCCCACTGTGGGCGAGCCAACCATCACCCATCCTCTAAATATCCAATAGACAATCAAAAGATCTACTGTAATTCATTATGGCAGAGTATATTATTATGTCTAGCTTGGGTTTTCATCTCTCGGTCATCTGACAATCATCAATGTAGGACATCTATCAACAGATTTTGTAAAACGATGGCCAGTAATAGGAACATTGGATCAGAGGTGTAAAGGGTGGGGTTGGTGTGAGCTGACCGTGGATGAGCGCATGCCTTTTCCCACAAATAAGAGTCCATTTTTAAAAAAAAAGACATACTTCGTACTGTTGGTAACTTGAAGTGCTTAACGTGAACGGGGCATGGGGTAAAAAATGTGGCTGGTGTAATCAATAAGGTAGCGATGATTTCATGTTACCAGCACAGAATCCTAATGTGTTTCTTGTGTCTCAATCATAGCTAGATCTGGTGTGCCACTGGAGACTGGGTCGCTCACACGTGCAAATGTTTTACATGTTGGGCAGCTTACTGGGGAGCGTGTTGCTGGGACCACCAGCTGACTAGTGAGTTGAGTCAACTGTCATTTCTTTTTCTCGCGTTCTCCTTCTTGTATCTCCTGAGGCATTGTCACCTAATAAATGCATTGATTTTCATGATCAGTTTCATCTGAAATGGCTCTTTGTCTTCTTTTCTCTATCCTTTTTTGTCCACACACACACACACACACACACACACACACACACACACACACACACACACACACACACACACACACACAC
>JBCAUA010051478.1:0-11611 GCA_038406235.1 Peronia verruculata
GCTCCATCAGGGTTGATTTCTAGATCTCTAGAGTGATATACGTCTGAATCTGACAGAGTAATTTTATCGATCTCTTTAAGCTGGCAGAGGTAGGCAGTTATCAAAGGCAGTTTTAAAATGCCCCCGCAAAAAGCGTACATGTCTAACACCCATAAACAAAAGAGAGGCAGATCAAAGGCAGCCTACATGTAACTCAGTATGTCAATCATAGTCCCTTTTCACCGTTCATAGAACGGGAAACTTGCTAGATCTAGTAATATTAATAGATAGATGGCCTAGATAGATAGATCTAGATCTCTAGATGGAGAGATAGAATACTGGAGAATCAGTGTGTACTGGAGGATCAGTGTGTCACAGCACGTGTTGGTGTCATCTATGTCCGCATCATGTCAGACTGTACCAATCTGCACCAAAATTGGCATATTCTTCTGAAGATATATCTATTGAAATTAGCCAATTTTGGTGCAGATTGGTGCAGTCTGATATGATTCGGACTTAGATCTAGGTGAAGTGAACATCTGCCGTGATTCACTGACCCTCCAGTCCTGTAGATTGAGAGACATTATAGATATAAAGCAACTAGACAATGACTTTAGAGGGAGATGGTTGACAGATAAACATCTAGATTAATGATGATTGTCATTCTAATTACTGTTTTAAATGTTTGAATGTAACTGTAACTTGTCACAAAGAATTTGGCTGATTTTTGTGGCCTTCACTTTGACATCACACCAGCAGCTTCATTAGATGGATATGATTTCCTGATCTTATTGATAACTTCATGCATTGTGCATTCACCTCAAACAGCGAGCCTGGCTGTCAGAATGTTGTCGCGGTTCAAAGGCTGTCTGGTGGGGGCGGTGGTGGCTGACTGTATTGGTGCCAGATTTGAGGGATTCAAGGTCGTCAAAAGCAAAGATGTGCTGGAGGAAGTGACTACTATTGAAAGAAGTATGTAAACATATTGGTTTTAATATGGGATTAACTCATTTAAGTCTTTATCAACACAGCAAGATAGGAATGCCCTATTTTGATTTCTTAACACAAATACCCAGTTTTATGAGCCACTTGTGTTCAGGGATGCAGGCTTCATCATAAAGTTGGTATTGTAAATAATAATCAGGATTCATGTTCCCAATAATTATTTGCTATGAGACCACTAAACCTTTTCCATTTATGAATAAATTACAAATAAGATAAAATGAGCTTTGTTTGTCCTCAAATGGACATGTCTTTCACAGCAGATTTTCACAATTGCCCAAATTCTTTCCATCTGGAATCCTTAGATCGGCAGCAACAGAGAGAAAAGGGAACATGTCCTGCAGATGTTTATGGCTGCAGGTTCACAGACGATACAGCCATGGCCAGAAGTGTGGCCAGCTCACTGCTGGATCAAAAGAAATTTGATGCACAGGATATGGCTCAACAGTGGGTGTTGGTTTTAGTCCAAGCATATGATATTATTTTTCATAAACACATGGAAGTTTTCATGAATTTTAAGTGGGAAAATTGCACAAGGAAGTTTGACATCCTGCACTCGGCGAGGCTGGTTTCTCTCTCAGTTTTGTTATGAGACAAATGACTGTGATTTCCCTAATGATCATGTGATGGTGTCACTTTTACAACATTCATCATCAGCCTCACAACTACCGTTAGAAACAAAAGTGTCCCACTCTAGTCTTATGTCATGTGTTATATTATCTAAAATTGGCTTCAAGACTTGAGGAGAATTTGCAATTTTTCAACATTCAGTGTCACATACAGTGGAATCCGCTTAAAGTCAACCCCTTGCGACTGAGAAAAAGTGTTGACTTTAAGCGAGGCTGACTTTATCCGGGTTCACATATCTGGTCAGCACAGGAGGTCAAAGTGTTACATATTTATTGGGTTATGCCCCTTAGAGACTCTGATCACGCAGTACACTATAAAAGCTCGACTCGTCATGGCGAGAGCATAGACTAGGAATGAACGTGCGTTGGAAAAGAAAACAGCATAGGCAGACCTGCCTACATCCCCCCCCTGTTTAGCTCACAAATTATAGGAATGAACGCGGTTGTTATTCTTAAGCCTGTCAGTCGTAGTGATCTACGATTAAGGTTTTCAGACAGATTTTCAGTCTTCTCCTGGATGGTTATCTCGGTATTATTATTTGATCTAAAGACGTGACTTAAAAAAATCAGGCACAGTGGCTATCTACACTGTGTTTAAGTGTGAGTGTCAACAAACTAAATTAAGTAGGGTGAAGAGAGACGACTGGGAGTAGGTGTTAGAGTGTCCTCGCTAATGCAAGGCAAGCGGAGAGGGCCAATCACTGACCATTCACGGGCCAGAAGTGCAAGTGTGGGTGTATGTTTATGTAATCCCCGCCAACACAAGACAGGTGAAGATAACCAAGCAATACAGCAAAAGGCCCGCAGGCTCTAGTGTGTCATAACAAAGCGTCTCTGTCTCTCTGTCCGACTCTTTGTCTTCACAGTTTTCGGCTGTCAGTCGGCCAGCGTGGGCCATCTGGAGTTGACTTTAAGCGAGTTCGATCTCTGAAGGTGTTGACATTATCAGAGGCAAGACTAATGAGAATATAGAGGGGAAAAAACGGGACCGCCAGTTCAGGTTGAATTTAACTGAGAGTTGACTTTAAGCGAGTTAACTTCTTGCAGGTTCCACTGTATATTTGTGATAAGTCAAAAGAAAAAGAAAGTCTTTGTAGAGTTGTAATAGTTTCTGGGCATGAGGCAAAGATTTGCTTTGAGTGATTTGTTGTCCTGGTTAGTGAGGTGATATTTTCCCCAGATTTGCTGAAAGTTACTTTAAAGAGCCAGATAGAGGCTATGGAGGAAACATTGGCACTGTGTTTAAAGCTCTGAGAGAGACAGAGTACAAGGATGTATTCAGACCAGCAGCCGAACAGTTTGATGGCAGTGGTTCCTATGGCAACGGTGGAGCCATGAGAATCGCACCCGCCGCTTTGTTTGCTTACTCTGACAGTAGCATAGACCTAATGGTGAGTCCTCCTATCACTGTTCTACTCCATGCACATGAAGGTAAAGAAAGAGAGTGTGTGTATAGTTTGGTACAACTGATCTGATATTTGTCATGCCATGAATGATATTACGACACAAATGTGTGTGAGTATGGGAAAAGCACCTGAAAGTTGCACTAGTAGATTCTGAGCTATGGGCAGAAATAGTCAGTTTTGGCTCACATGTTGACAGTTGGGTTTTTAGTATCAGATTTGTTTACCCTCTCATCTCCATCTATTAAAAGCATTTTTCAGAATTTGGCCTCTAAACATGTTCTTGAAACTGTTTTCTGATCAGACTACATCCAACAAGTTCCAGACTCTCCACTCTAGCTAGCTTTGGCAGTGTTTTATTGCCTTGAATTTTCTTGCAGTGCATTTTTTTCTTGAGAGAATTGTCAAATCTAATCCTGGACAAAAAATGGAAGAAAACTAAATAAAGATTTATTCTTTAATTCATTTCTCGCTGAAGTTCATTGAAATTCTGGAACTTTAAATGCTATTTTCCCCTGAATGGTAATTTCTAAAATTTCATAGAAAAATAGAAGTATACTTTAACACAGTTGTTAAGAAAATGCTTAAAACAAAACTTGCGTTATTAAGAAAGAATGTTTGGGAATTTTTTTTTTTTTTTTTGCTATGTAATTTCTTATGTTTACTAAGAAATAAAACAATGGGCTGATACGATGCTTATAACGAATGGTTTTGTTTCCCCGATCACACTTTCCTTTCATATTAAGCATAACCAAGACCAAGCTCAGATAAGGGACCAGTTCCCTTCGACAAACAAATCATCCCCGGGCGTGTCAAGTAGGCCTACTGGTACCCGTAATGTGCCATACTGCCCAGCAGTATAACACAACAGGTCCTGACAATGAAATTGTCCATGAGTGTGTCAAGTACCGGCACCTGCAATGAGCTGTACTGCCCAGCAGTATCAAACAAGAAGAGTAAGGTCTGGGGTGCAAGCGTGTAGAAACAATGCACCTACCATCGCCCATTTCACACCTCACCCATTGCTTGTGGCCCCAATCGTGTATAGTGTACCATGAGAGGGTGTCACCTGTTACGTGTATGTTTGAGGCTATTATGACTGCATCGTTATTTATAGCTACACACCCATGATATCAGAGGAGTCAGCTGAGATATTCACCCCTATACACCCTAAACCATATCAGAGAATGGCTTGGCCTTTGTCTTTTCAATCATACACTGTACATACTTTCACTTGTAGGCATTCGGTCAGTCAAACCAGTCGTGCTTGTCAGTTTTTCTTGAAAGCCAGTTTTGAGAAGTCAAGAGGTATCCTTGAGTTTCATACATATTGAAAATTAAGAGCTTTAAGTTGACTATAAAGCTATTTTAGATGTAGGCTGGCAATCAGTGATGAATTCATGGAAACTTAACATGTTAAAACGTAAGAGAGCTGGTTTAATACTGCAGTTCAAAAGGACACTGATTTGTGAAGTTGATGAAGGTTTTCTGAAAAAGTTGGATATCTGCAGAAAGTATGCCATTCCAAACTCCACTTTGTCTTCATTCTGGAAGAATTTAAAAAAAAAAAAAGCAGAAAAATTCGCAACAAACAACACATAATAGCTACATAACCACACATTTTATATGGACGTATACCTACAACAAGAAGAACAACAAAAATGAAAATGAAGTGGCCTTAAGACATAAGGTATCAGTGTCGATGCTCTTCATTCAAGGGAGGTAATTCAATATCGAAACTTGCATCCCTGTTTCAGTTTAGCCTCTTCAGATACAACAAAATAGCGATGGATTGAAATGATTTCCATTCCCTGCAAATTTCATTTTGACCCTGTTAGACTGTATAAGACATCATGTTTCTCTGCCAGTCAAAATGAGACATATGTCACTTTTTCGGTATAATGTAAAAGCTTATGTCATACCCTTTTCAGGTTGTGAAAAAAAGTTTTGAGCTAGCTTTATTCTAGCCACAGATATTGCAGTTTAAAGAGGCAAGGGGGTACCCACCAGCAATGACTGAAATTCCGAGAAAATCGAGTTTAAGTGAACAGTCGAACCCATATACCTATCTCACAAAAGCCCAGTTTTAAATAAAAATAAATGGAGGGTAAGAGTGACATTATCTTCTACAAAATAAAAACAAATTCTGTGTCTGACCCCCCTCATCACATGCAAGGGTCAATTTCTCAGTTCTAGCCAAGTGACTTACGTCTCATTTCAACTGGCCGTGAGACATATGTATATTATGATAAAAGCTACATAATCAGTAAAAGTTGTAGTTTTGGAGACAATTCAAAAACAAGAATTTTAAACAAATAGACCTTGGACACCCAGATGGCCGGACACCCAGATGGCCAGACACCCACATGGCCAGACACCCAGATGTTGGACACCCACATGGCCAGACACCCAGATTTTGGACACCCACATGGCCAGACACCCACATGGCCAGACACCCACATGGCCAGACACCCAGATGGCCTGACAAATAATTTGTCAGAGAGCACTTCACAGACACTGGTGCTCCATTTGCATGATCCTGCACCAAACCTAGGTCTGCATTCACCATCTTCTGACCTGTCATCCTGGAACAATCAAGAAAAGTCCTAGGTAGAAGCCGATACATGAAGTGCTATTATTTGTACAGAGTAGTTGAATTTGTTTCGATGCGTTCTGGCTGATGCAGAAAAATGCTGGCTTGGTGGATGTGAAGAAATGCTGTGGGTGCAAGACAAGTGCTCTTTATTATTATTATTATACAATGTGAAGTTTCAGTTTTCAGTGATCTGTTACCACAGTCACCTTTGGTTGTGGTTGTGTGCCCACTGACTGACCAGTGTCTGTCTTCTCGCAGAGTCTCGTCTCCTCCATCACCCGCCTGACCCATACACACCACCTGGCTATTCAGGGGGCACAACTCCAGGCTCTGGCTGTGGACCAGTGTCTGCGCTTGGACACCAACCAGGATCTGAATCCAGACCAGTTTATCGACGACCTGATAGCCAAACTCAAACCTGTGGAGGAGGAGAGAGCGGCTGACAGCTCGAAACCTCCGCCTGCCAAACAAACAAAGCATCAGAGGTAAGGGAGGATTCCAATACAAACTGGACACATCAGCTCCACAGGTCAAGTTAGTGAATTAGCTTGTGTCAGGTCAATACACGGGTAGAAACCAACAATGATCTATGACAGGAGTGCTACCCTGAGTGTGAGTGGAGATTCACAAATTGAATAGGGATTGTTTTTGACTAGCGCTATTACTTCCCTTTACCAGACTCAGGGGTTGTTGAAGAAATAGTGTAAAGAAGGAAAAACTGATCACAAAATTTTTTGCTAAAATTATGACAATCTGAAGAAAACAGTTTGCTTATTCAATGACTTTTATATAGATTTTTTATACAGTGGCACTCGGATATTACAAAATCGGATATTGCGAAATCGCGGTTATAAAGAAAAGAATCTGCAGTCCTATTTTATTTCTTTCTTCTTTCTTCTAATAAAATCTCGTAATTTGTGAAATGCCAATCCTCCGATCTCGCTTATAGAGAAATAATTTTTCCTGAAAGTGACCAGTAAAGCCATGTGGCGGCGTGCCGAAGATGGTTATGCCAAACACTACGCCCACAACCAGCTTTTTGTTTGCTCAACCACTCTTCAATGCCCGCTGGCACCGATTACATACTGGTGGTTAAAGGCGAACAAGGTATGCGTGATACTTATAGACTAGGGCCCAGGTAACTCAACCCGGGGTGGGGGGGTGATGTTTCTTTGTCCATGGAGGTGAAATTAAAGCGCTTTGGGCGGGGTGGGGGAGACGAGGAGTAATCATTAAAATGTTAAGAAATGTTCTGCTAAATCATAACATGCGAAAACAAAGGTTGGGAGTGATGAGTAAACCACGTGGCGACATGCCAAAGATGGTTAAACTGAGCACGCGGCCAGCCTTTTGTTTGTTCATCCATTCCTAACAATGCCCGTCAGCTCTGATTACATACTAATGGTTAAAGGCATGACAACATTTGCATGATACTTAATATTCAATAGGCTAGGCCCAGGTAAAACAACCTGGGATAGGGACGGTGCACGCAGATGAAAGCAAAGCAGTTTAGGCAGGATGTGCGAGATGGAGGAGACGAGTATTTTTACCGTGTTAAGGAACATTCTGCGATATTGTAGATCTAGATCTAACAACACACGCTGACAATGATCTTGGAGTGGCCATCAATTAAACCGCATTTATTGCTACACACCGCAGACATTACGCTAGCTTTCACCGCAGGGTAAAATGTATAGTTCAGCAACCTACCAGTTTCAATACTACATTGTTTAAAAACAAGATGTTATTCTTGAACATTTTTCTATGCAAAACGTATGTGCGGGCTTTGTAAGGGGCCACTTATCAGGGGAAATAATCAATAGTAAAGATGAGCCAATGTATGGGTCGTCCCCATTGTGTGATGGTCTGTGTCGGATATTAAGAAATTCTGATATTAAGAAATAAAAATCCTGGTCCCTTCAATTTCTTAAAATCCAAATTCCACTGTATATGTAAATTTCAAACAAAGAGTGTAAAAGTCCTGTATTCCCTCTCTGTTCTGCTTGTTCAATCCCCTTGTGCCTGACAAAGGGAAATAACAAGGTTGGTCAGAAAGAGTCCCCATTGAGAGATTGTGACTGTGTGGTGCTGGAGCCAGCTTGATGTAGAACTTGATGTAAGAGGGAGTGGGAAGGGAAGGAGGAGGAGGGGGGGGGGGGGGGGGGGGGTTAGAAAAGTGAATGTTTCACAAGTGGAGGAAGTGAGGCCAATGTGATATCAATGGAGGGGGGAATGAGTGTAGTTGCCTTTGGTGAGAAAAGTCTTTTAGACCTGTCACATCTGTGTTGAGGTATCCATACTTTAACTCTTTGGCTACTGTGAGCTGACACATTGACTTAGGCTTGACTTTGACACAGAAAGCTGCCAAGAGTCAACTCATTGTCTCGGTTTGATTTCCTGCTTCTCTCAGTTGATGTTTCAGTACTTCTGTATTCAAATCCAGTCCATATTCTACATCCAGTTTTCATTTTTCAAAAGCAGATAACATGGTCAGTTTTGTGTGAAAGGGAGCCAAATATGGGAAATTTAAAAAATTCTAACACTGCCTAAAATCTGATTCCTGGAAACAGCTCAGGCAGAATGTAAGACAGCCCAGAGTCAAAGATTTAAAGCTCTGTCTTGTGATCTGCCCTAGTTAGTCACACGGGATGTTCTCCAACAAAGCCTTCATCGTGGATATACAGCTCCTTTTGGCTGATCATATAGCATAAACTCTGTTGTAAGAGGAGATGTCAAAGGTTACCAATAGGCTAGAAGTGTGGGTGTCTATAAGATAATGTGAGTGACATGGGATTCTTATAATGTGGATGAGGTAGGATCCTTGTAGTGTGGATGAGGTGGGACTCCTTGTAGTGTGGGTGAGGTGGGATCCTTGTAGTGTGGGTGAGGTGGGACTCCTTGTAGTGTGGATGAGGTGGGACTCCTTGTAGTGTGGGTGAGGTGGGACTCCTTGTAGTGTGGGTGAGGTGGGATCCTTGTAGTGTGGGTGAGGTGGGACTCCTTGTAGTGTGGGTGAGGTGGGATCCTTGTAGTGTGGGTGAGGTGGGATCCTTGTAGTGTGGGTGAGGTGGGACTCCTTGTAGGGATAATGAGACTTAAGGATTGTGTGTCATTGACTGTTTGACCTGTTTCAGGCCACTGGAGCAAGGATCTCAACCTTACTGTGCTAAACTGGGTAGAATGAAGGAGTATGTGAGACGAGAGAACTTGCGCACTGACGAAGTGGTTGGACAATTAGGTAAGGGCCGTAAGAAGATGGTGGTGACAATGGTGTGTCAGGTACATATATTTCACACCTGTGTTGTTTGTATGACCATATCACTGTGACATATCTCCTGTCTGTGTCATGGTGACGTGAACACACCTTGTGTGCGTGTGTAACAGAGAGCAGTGTATGTTGTATCGTATACCAGTCTTCCTGCTAACGCATAACACAGGCAATTGTATCATGCTGGAGATAAAAAAATATTAAGTTATGTTGACCCCAGTGTTTTTATCCACAATTCCTTGGTCCCATCACATGGAGGCAAACATAGCAAAATCTCAATTTTCACTGTTGGTATTTCTTCATGTTTGTAATTAGATCTTTATTGTGTGTAAACAATTCTGTATAGCATTCTGTTAAATGAAAATCAATGTAAGAATAACCAAGTCATAATGAACGTTTCAAACCCTCTAACTGTTAGCCAGCCATATCTTGAAACCAACATTGAAATTTCCCATGTTTGTCTGTATGTGACCAGACCAACAGATGAATCTCCATCCACCACCTGAACATTTATTGGGAAGATTGAGGGTTAAATCCATGTGTGCCTGTACTATTAACTGACTGAGACTTGCTTTTTTTTTTTTTTTTCAGCCTGAAATTTGGCCACAAGATTTTGGTTTACAATAGGGAAATATAATAACTTGCTTCCTCTAGCAGCAAAATGTCTTATGAATACTGTGTGCATTTATCAGACAAAGTTATAATTTTTTTTTCTTTTTTTTTTGCTTCGTAGATGACATCTAAATAATCTTTGAGCGGACAAGTAATTGCCTTGTGGGAACTATGACCACAATGGATTTGTTCCAACCAAGCATAAAACTGGGAAATCCTGCGCATATTTTTGGCAGGGGGTACAAAGACCCCCGACTATTCACAAATTTGCCTCACTTTTTGTTTGACCGTGTTGCAGTGAGTAGGAAATGTATGACTAAAACTCTTTTGCTGTGAGCTTATTGAACCTAGCTGCCCTCCAAACAGTAGTACTAGTGAGAAGTGTTACTGATTTAATGATGTAGAAAAATGTCCAGCGTACTTCCAGCATGGGGTTTTTCCCTAAATCTTTTGTTCTACTATTGTTGTGTGATTTAGTGGTGGTGCGTAACACACATAAGCGAGCATTCTATTTTGAGTAGGATGTACAAACACTCTGCCAGACATTTCCAGATTTTTGCGTAGTTGACTGTGAATTGTTCCTCGGACTTGCCAGTGTGTGACTGGACAAACCAATGAATGAACGTCCACAGTGAAGGGCAGGGAAAGACAAGGTGGTTGGTCTGGGAGATTATGGATGTGATCACAGATGTGTTGTTTTGGTTTTGATGTTTAAAACTGTCCTCTCTGTCAGAGGGAAAAACTCTGTGTTTTAGTCAAGGGGTCCTTGATTGTAGTTTCTCTCCTCCGTTGTTGTGACAACATGCCATGGTAGTCTTGGACTAAACAATCTGCATTTGTTGGCTTTTAATATTGTAATAATAATATTCTTGCATATTGTTTGCTATCTCAGAGTCAGATGTCAATAGTGATTCCATATTGCCAAAGGTAATGTTAACTCCATGACCCTGAGCATGACCTGTGCGTCACGACATCTTACTTGACTATATACCAAGTGCAGGCTCTAGGTGGTGTTGGATATTGATATCATAGTGTGCGGTATAATTCTGTTCTTAATCTGCCAGTGAGATTAATACTTTGGCATCATGTGCCTTAGATGTCATTCTAAAGATGGCAGCCCCCGTACACTCAGTGTATAGATTGTTTGAGTTTGAATTTTCGTCATGAAAGGAAGTGTAGCTCAACTGTCAGTCTCTCATAATTCTAACAAATAATTCTAAATACCAGCATTTGCTTACTACCAGTGAGATGATTAATCAGTAAGGTGATTCTAAGAATAATGAGACTGATCTCACCAAAAATTATCAAGACAATGACTTAGAATCAGTGAGTGATAGGAAAGCGATAGCTTTAGATCTAGAGTGTTGAAAACAGCCGAGGTGTCCAAAATCGTATTCCTAAGCTCAGGAGCCCAGGTACAAGGTCATATTAGGCTCACGGGGTCAGGGTTCATAGGGTTAAATCTAGGTTTGTGAATTAGTAATGCTGAGCACAATAAATCTGACATGTTGTACATCAGCATGATTTTGTGACCATTACACTTTACTGACTTTCTGACTGTTTCAGCATAGATTATGATTTGCTCAGAAAGTCAGCCACTGATCTCGCTCTGCGTTGTCAGCTGTAGGTTGACCTAAACATTAGATAGTCATGAGATAACATTTCACAGTAGATATTATCAACATACTGACCTCTAGTTGGTCTGTTCCCTTGTTGCCTTAACAATAGGTCAGCTTGACTCACACTTTCTCTCTCTCTGCTCTTCCAGGCAATGACGTCTCTGCTCTGGGCTCAGTACCCGCAGCCATCTTGGCATTCCTGCGAGCAGCCACCCACAACCTCCCACAGTTTGAGGTTAGTATGCCTTTCATGTTTTACTAACATAGATTTATTGTCAAGATCTCTCAGTGTGGCTGGTAGCTGACACAATCACCAGATCTCTCAGTGGGACTGGTAGCTGGCACACTCACCAGATCTCTCAGTGTGGCTGGTAGCTGACACAATCACCAGATCTCTCAGTGGGACTGGTAGCTGGCACACTCACCAGATCTCTCAGTGTGGCTGGTAGCTGACACAATCACCAGATCTCTCAGTGGGACTGGTAGCTGGCACACTCACCAGA
>JBCAUA010051489.1:0-11611 GCA_038406235.1 Peronia verruculata
TTTTCGATTGTTTTCCTCTAATTTGACCATGCCGAACTCGATGGTGATGGTTAAAATCAGCTCTCCCCAGCGGTTTCCAAAATGACTTCCAGGACCCACCCACCCCCACCCCCCACCCCCTTTAAATGAATCCGGTTACCTGGCCTGTTCCAGGGACGCCTAGGCGCACATACATAATGAGTGAAGAGTAAGAGATTGAGACGGGAAGGAGCCGAGAAGAAAAAAAAAAGAGGCAAGAAACAGAGACAGAACGAAACCATTTAACATGTTGTACCAAATCAGTATGTGCAGGGTGGGCCACGAGTAGGCTAACAGGTGTTTAACTATTTGTGACTTGCTTTAGGTCAAACTTAGTCAAGCCGTTCTTTTAAATCAGTTAAAACCCCTTTTAAACACTTACGATTGAACTCTGTTAAATGCTTATAAAGTGTTTGACTAATTTGACTGTAACTATGAAATCTAATTTTAATCAAATGTTTTTTTATAAAAAAAGGGGGGGGGAGGGGTTGCGGGTGCTGAAAATAGAGTTTTGGAACTAAAAATATAAAAATAATGGATAAGAGCTCTTCTCATAGCAGAAAAACAACGGATGGGGCCAGAAACATAATGCAGTACGCCCCAAAATGGCACCAACATGGCAGCTCCAAATAATTACAATAGAGAGACTATGAAAATTCAGTTGTGGTTTTCTCAGTATGTATGATTTTCTCTCTTTTTTTTCTACGGCTTTGTTTTATTTCTCAACCGGTTGTTTTCAAATTTGCAACATCCATCCTCCATAGCTTGTGTTTTAACAGAAGTCATCGCTTTTTCTGAATTTCATATCCGTTCTTGAAGGAAAAATTGAATATTTGGAGGAAACTTGTGAAAAACTTACATCCGTCAATATACATATTTCAAAAATTTATGAAAAATATTCTATGGTATATATAAACAAACAACAAATGCATATTATATTTTGAAATTAACTAATTTTCAAAACACAAAATCCAATATGGGGCGTTGTCATGGCAACCGGATGCAAAACAATTTTCCCCCTACACATTCCTCTCACTGAATCCAAATTTAAAGTGTAAAAAAAAATTCCTGGTTCAGGCATACGAAAAAAATCACTCTCGGGACCCCCCCCCCCACCACAATCTCCTTAAAACATGTAACGTGTTTTCCTACAAAGTATTAGTCTAGTTTTGGCTGACCATGTATATGATAGGACTATATCATTGATCACATAACACAATAGTGTTATGTTATGTTTTGACGACGATTGTGGACAGCTGAGATAACCACCACTACAGGAAGTTGAAAAGCTTTATAAAAACCATAACCATGTATATGATATATTTAGCCAGGCTCTCACTCAAGTGTATCCGGGATGTTTTAAATGTTTTTTCTTCATGCATTACTTTTTTTTTTTTAAACACACTCGTCACTTATACTAATACCGATCATTTTTGCGCTTCAAATAAAATGTCTTTATGGGTATGTTAGCTGCAAAATTATATATGATATCAGGCGCTCATCAAACTGAACCTCCGGAGAAATCACGTGTTTTTTCAACAGTGAATGAACTTTTGATGCATTTTTTTTTTCTTCACTAAACCATTCTAGAGCAATATAAAGCATTTCAGAGTTCAGTTCACTAAGATTGAGAATAAGATTGAGTAATAGCCCACAAATTGTAGTTTTGTGGCATAACCTTACAAAGATTAATAAAAATTTACAAAACTGAAAGGCCATCTACTCTCTAAATTCAGCTGCAGCAACAGGTCACCTCCGTCGTCTTAAATTGCGAATATCTCAACTTGTTTTTAAGATAGAACAACCATTTCTTCACACATACAGCAATGAATAATCTTTACAGTGATACCAATAGCTCACTATGCTCAAAATTTGACGATAGCCTGATTTCATCGTGTCGCATCTCATATGGTAGCTGCAAAATTATAAAGTTAGCTTAAAACTCACCTCCGTCGTCTAAAAAACTGAGGACCTCAGTTTTGGGGGGCAGGTAGAGATCGGCGACGTAGAGATAGCTGGAATTCACAGTAGCCTGGCTGTAGCTGGCGGCCCTGATTTGTGGGTCATTTTCCAGAAAGGTGAGCAGCTATAGGAGTTGATCATAGTTAGGACAAATATATAGTGAATGAAATGATAAATGGACCTGCAACATTAATTTAAAAATGAGAGTATACATGTTGTTTGTTGAATGTGAAAAACTGATCAAAAGACAAAATACTTTATGCGTAAGATAAATTATAATTAACAGCTGTGGCAAAATATCTACAAATGTTCAATTTATATGACACATAACACCAAAAATAAATAGATAAATAAATAAAATAAAATATAAAATAAAACATAAAATAAAACAAAATGAATTATATGAAAAATATAACAATGATAAAAATGAAATAAGATAAAAATAATAATATGGGAAAAAAAGAGAAATAGAATAATGAATAAATTTGAAAACTTCCTAATGGGGAGGTAAAAGGGAATATATTAATAACAGATGTGTTGAATGTACTAATATCATCTTCAACATGAACAGCATCGTATAGTCACGCTCATACAGTAGTTACCTCAGTCATTTTTTTTTTACAAAATTTGTTACCTTTTACTACTTTGCTGGAAAAAAAATTTCTAACATTGGATTTCACACAGTCGTGCCTTTATGCGTGCCTGTGTGTAATTTTATAACATGATGATACAGAATTATATTTCTGGTTTTCCTAATTACAGGGTCTTGCACTTTTAAATTGTGATTGTCTATCATCAGGCTAACTGCATCCTTTATCAAAAAAATTAGACAAAACCTAGACAGATTCTTAGTGTACAAGCTTCCATTACCGCTCTCAGCTCTCTTTCTGTTAAGTCGTGGAAAGGTCAGGGATTCTCAGGTTCTGTTTGACTGATTGAATTACCATTGGGATTGCTCGACCCACATTCTTCCAGGTGACAGTAGGAGACGGTGATGATGGTCAACAGGAATAAAACTTGTGAAACTACCATGTTCATAGATGGTAAGAGTCACTGTGCGTCTCAGCAAAACAACTGATGGATCCCACGGCTCAGGTCTCAGTTTATGGAATTCGTAGCTTCTGTTAAAAGTGGATGCAAACACAGCTAATGACAAAAATTCAAAGATGCTCAATATTTATGTAGGGAAGCTCAATGTCCACATAATTATTATTTTGAAATTTAGTGAGAATATCTCTGACTTTCTCTCTCTTCATCTCTCTATCAATCGACAGATCAGTCTATCCGTCTATCCGCCCGTCCATCCATCCATCCATCCATTCATCCATCCATCCATCCATTCATCCATTTATCCATCTGTCCATCCATCCATCCATCTATCCATCCAGCTAGCTATCTATCTATCTAGCTATTTGTCTAGCTATCTATCTAGCTATCTACTTAGCTACGACTGAGTCTTTCTGTATTTGCCCTTTCAATTCTATTAACTATTTTTACTTTCTTAAGATATGCCTGTCTCCTATCAATAGACCTGTATTTAGCCAATACTTTGAATGTTCCGGTCTTGCTCAGAATCACGAGTTTTGTCCTGGCTGTCACAAGAAAATTGACAAAGGGATAGTTTATTCGGCTGTATTTGAATTCAATTATACTGACAATCGTAGTTTTCAGTAGGACAACACTGTGGCTGACGCTGAGCTGTGATAATACATAATGCCATCATAGACATATTGCCATAATAGACACCGCGCGAATAGCTGACTTCCGGTCGAATTTCAACAGAGCGTCGATCCGACTGCACTGTGGGAGTAAGCGAGTATAGCCAACATAACACCAGAAAAACGGGTTGGTAAGAAATCGATGACCAGAACTCTTCGCAATGAGTAACAAACGAAAAAGCCATATCCACCGAGGTGCCTTCAAATAATAACAGGAGTGAGTAGTGTTAGTGATTTAATTATGGGGAAAAAAAAGAAAGAGAATTATACGACAAGGGACTAAAAAAAAGCCTAATGAAGTTTCACACACATTACACCTTAATTAGATGTTAATTAGTGAATCAGTCGAAAGAGTGCTGCAAGAAAGTGACAAATAATAAAAGGAAAATAAAAATGGCTGCCTTAAAAGAAAGGTCCTTCGCCATTTCCTTGCATTCTTCAAGTGTCCAAGATTATATAACGGTGCAGGTATTTACATCTATCACGTTTAACAGCGAATAGAAAATGGCATTTTGTTTGTAAATGTTGAAATGTGTTAGGTGCGTTTTGTTTTCTTTCTTTGTATGCGTGATTACAATGGTACCACATTTGTTTTTTTTTTACTCACACATCTACAACTCAAATAATTTGACTTTCTTTTATTTATTTATTTTTTAACCTCTTTAGTTTTAGGTTATCACGTTTTCTTTTCTTACTACCTTGCCCTCCTTCTTTAGACTGATTCACAGAGTAGCATCGGGCCTAATGTATTGTAAAGTTCATTGTGTGTCCGCTCAGTACTTTTTTCATACCAACAGCTGCCATTGATTCATTCCTTTATTTCCTGTAGTTTAATGGTAAACACTATTATTAGCATTTGGAGGGCATCTGGGTTAGGTAGCCTGTAAATTTAGTAAATTGCTAACTCTCAGCAAAATGTTTTAATCCTAAATTTCTTATGCTACATGCGCTTCTTTCCAGAGTCGGGTATCGTTCAAATCAAGAAATGGCCGCTGAAAGCTAAATGAAAGCGGCCACAGTCTTGTAATACTGATTATTATGTCTACGAATGCCACTCTCTTATCTTTCCTCTGTGTCTGTGTGTGTCTGTGTGTCCGTGTCTCAGGCTGTTATATCCTCATACATGACACGTTATAGAAAAATAATACGATGAAATATTATTCAGACCCATAATTGTTAATATCACCTCCAAATGTAGAGTGATTCTGAAGACGCTCAATAGCTCCTGTTAAAGCTCTAGCTATGAGCAAGAATCAAATATAATTTGACAAAATGGTTTTCTTCTTATTATTTTAGTTTTCACTCTATGCCTATCTGTTCAACTGGCAGCCCAAGTGGGAGATATTTTTAGGCCCTGCGACTCAAAGTGTACAGCAAGCGTGCGTAGCTCGATTTTGGTATTTTGGATGCTTAAATTGAACGTTATTGAAAGAAAGGGTGTTTGGTGTTTTAGATGCTCCGGGAAGGGAAGCTTAAAAACAATAACATAACAATTCATTTTACTTTCAGCGATCGGATGAAACATTCTCGCGAGTTTACTGTTAAATTATTATGTCATTTTTAGAATAACGTCCAAAATATTACGCTCTTTCTTAAAGGTCGTCCACTGGAAAGGCCCAACTAACAACAACAAAATAAAACAAAAAATGCAACCTCCTTTTTACCGTTGCCTGTTAAATAACCCTTTGCAGTTCAAAGTCGATGAAGAGTTGGTAGACTGTTGCTGTCCTGGCAAAATTAGCAAATTCCAAATTTTTACCCGCACATTTTCTCACTAGAAACAGGCAGCTACGTGAAGCCGAGAAAATCCTACTTTCTAAGGATTGAAAGGCTTAAGAAAACATATTTGACTTGCGCCCAGGGCAAATGAGTCGGAAGTCGTGCCGGACAACGAAGATAAACGGTTGTTTTTGGTGATTTTTAACTACTTTCCAACTAAGATACTAAAAATGTTTTGTTTTTTTTTTCTTTTTTTTTTTACACAAAACGTCAATTTATCCTGTTTTTAATCTGAAAAAAAAAATTATTTTGGTATCATAGTCGGAAAATTGTGAAAAACGGTAAAAAAACGGCTGTGATTTGAACTCACCCGGCGTTACTTGCGACTCATTTGCCCTGGGAGCAAGACATTTGTGTACATCTAACATTCAACTAGATTAGGTTCATAAGAATGGCTTTTAAACAAAGTCAAGTAGTTCAATAATCATCAATTTCGGACCAACATGGCTGATCGGTTCAGCATGCGATTATTGCAAAACGAACAGCCAGACCTAAATCTCATGTTCAACTGTTTAAATCCTTGATTCAGACAAAAATGTTATTTTAATTTTTAGCTATTGTTTATTATTATAGTATGTGCCGCACTGTGGGTGAAGCTAAAGAAATTTTGAAACAGCAGTTCACTTGTATTTGTTTGTTGATAATCGATCGGTGCTGGAGCGTGTTCGCCACAAACGTAGGTTCTCTGCTCTACCTGCAGGAGGTGTAAGCCCGCCATCTGTGGGGTGTCTCCTATGGAGTGCCATCCTCAACATTCCAGGGGAGCTTGCATCTTTCCTCTCTCTCTCTCTCTCTCTCTCTCTCTCTCTCTCTCCTTGCTCCTGTCTTGTGTCCCGCTTGTGTTTCCTCTCTTCTTCTTAACGTGTAAACGTATCTTACCGTGCTTGGCACAGTATAGCCGTAATTGTGCTGTTGTGTCGTTAAACCCTAACACAAACAAACAGCCACAGCCGAACTGTGGAGCTTCTGGACCTTTGCGCCAATTAATCCTTTTTGTGTGGACTAATGACTCTTTTTGCCTATATATTATTACAGAAGGCTTGCACTTAAAACAAAAAGTAATATACATATTGATTTATCGTGGTTTGTAAGTCAATGATATTTTCACTAGATAATTTATTTCTTAACGATACGATTGGATTACGTGGGATTTCTTTTCTACCAGAAAAAAAAACAAGCAGATTCTGATCCCCATGAAATACTGTAATGTCTGCAATCTGATGACGTGGATGAGATTTTGAAAAGGGTATCGAATAGTATTCGAACCGATATCATCATAGGGGTTAAGGTGTTAATTTTGAACACCGGCATACCTTTGAATATCACGGAAGAAAAGATTTATAGTTAAATCTTGTCTTGTTTGTCTCATCAAGGAGAAGTACACTCAGTTATATTTCAACTGGTACCAAGGAAAGAAGCAACCAAAATAATAGTATGAACGATAAGAATATTTTTAAAAATATGCCTGATGAAAATTCTAACAGCAAACTCATCTTAAACGCTCTCACAACATATAGACTCACCCTCAATGTTGAGTGTCGTCAAGAGGTGATGTCACAGCGTTTACTAGCTCAATCGCTCACCAGTCGGCCAGATTCTGAACTTCCCAGGCTATCTCTCCAGGAATATATAATCAGCGAGAGAGGCCTAGCTGGCACGTAAGCGACCAATGAACATGAAGTACTTGTTGCTTGTAGGCGTCATAGTAAACGTCCACGTATGAACCATGCCGCCATTTTGCTTTCATCAAGCAGCCCACATTAACACCATAAAAAGCTATGGTTCGAATTACTTCGCTTATTGTTCTATCTAATGACTTTGGTATATCTATAATTACTTTGATTCAAAACCGGATCTAGCAACGCCCACTTATTGATAATGTAGATAGATCACGAATTTTCCACTGATTTCAAACAGAAGGTGTGTAGATTAAATTAGTATCTCTGGCCTTCTAAAGCAATCTGGAGGGTCACAGTGGCTATGTGGTATGGCGTGTGCTCCATGGTGAAAACAGCGCGCGTCGGTGAGGTTGTGGGTTTGGGTCGAGGGTCCTCTCATTGGGGAATGGAAGGATACGAAGATTGTAATTTGCTTCTTTGCAGTGACTCAACGGTCGCTTGGCTTCCTCTGGGTAGGGAAGCGAGATGTCTAGCCTTCTCGGATAAGGGTAATATATTTTGGAGGTCATGTGTATACGTTACGCGCGTTAAATAACTCTTTGCAGTTCAAAGTCGATGAAGAGTTGGCAGACTGCTGCTGTCCTGGCAAAATTACCAAATTCCAAATTTCTACCCGCATATTTTCTCACTAGAAACAGGCAGCCACGTGAAGCCGAGAAAATCCTACTTTCTTAGGATTGAAAGGCTTAAGAAAAACAACCAATAAATCAGTATATGGTGTCTCTGGTCTAAGGCGTTGGTCCTCGGACTCGGGATCTTATATCCAGGGTTGGAACCTTGGCGGGGTACCAACATTTTGACCTTGGAATTTCCTGACTTGACCTTGTTAAAATGGGTACCTGGCTATAGATAGTGAACGAAATTGTAAGACTGCTAAGGTTTAGAGTGCCTAATAGGCAGCCGCCTTGTACGTTTCCTAGGAAACTAAGAAGTCCTGAGTGTCTCCTTTTTGGGCCTAGTAGTGTAGGAGTGATGGTAGATTGTAAAGCTCACAAAGCTTATACCCTGTACGGGAACTAGCACTATAAAATGCTCTCTATCAGTATTACTATTCAGCGCCCTATTGCCAGTGGTGGACATTGGCACCGAAATAGCCCCAAGACTATGCAAGCAATAGTCAGTCTTAAAATGTGGTTTCTTTGGACAAAGAGGCGAGCTCCTTTTAGTAACAATAATAAAGTAAAGTAAAGTAAGAGTAGCCCAAAAGGGATAATTGGCTTGACCATTTCAGACCGAGTCGCCGCAGTGCAGCGCCACTGTACTTCCCCGATATACATCAGGTGCATGTTTTACAGATGGGTGGGCTGAGGACAATTGTGTGTTCAGTATCTTTCCTAAGGATACAACATGCAACCGTTGCGATTCGAACCAGCGACTTCTGCTTCCAAAGGCTACAGCACAAATCACTGATCTAAAACGCCACACTAATAGTACATGTAATGATAAACAATCAAACCAAAAACATATTCGTTGACTTTAGCATCAAAAATGAAATCTGCCTAAGATGTAGATATAATGCAGATGGTCATATCTGGCTTTATTTAGCCCATGTAATGAATATCATCTCCATTAAACTGACTTATCTTAACAACAATGGGAATTGTTTTTAACCAGCCTTATTATTCCTTTTGCTAGGATCAAAGATGTTGAACAAGGAGTATAGAGAGGGAATGAATTACTTCTACACTCTCTCTTTGAAATGTGCATTATAATTAATAATAAAAATAATAACTAGTAATGAAAACAACCATCGTATGAGGAAACTTTTGTATTCATATCCTAAAGATTTTAGCTAAACAATCTGAGATGGGTTTTATGGGTTTTTCAGATAACAAGAAGAAAAGTGAGTTTTCCATATTTAAGCTGTTTCTTCAGCAACTCTTGTGTCTGGTAAAGGGATGTGATAACGCTGATAAAAGACAATCCCCATCCTACGCGAGGTCTTTATCGTTCTACATGTCACCGTGACATAGTCAGTTATACTTTTTGCGGAATAATAATATGCATCTATGATTCAATTTGCAGTCCCTATGAGGATTGTGCAGACAAGGAAATAATTAATAAAGTTATAAATAATTGACCTGAACAAATTAATTAACGATCAGAAAATGAACTCAAAGTCTTCCTTTGCCTACGTGCGCAACTGCTCATCACGTCCCCACCAATCTAAAATTTAGAAACCAGGTGACCTCATACAGTGTTAGGCCGAAAATATACTGGCTCTGTCCAACTGCAGCTGAATAAATGAACGCTACTGAAGGATGAAAAAAGTGATTATTGTGGACCCGTCAAATTTCGCCTTCACATGAGTCATCAATCAGCACGCGAGACTAGATTTTGTTGCACTATCTCCACTTTTGGGCTATTTGGAGATTATTTCGTCGTGTGAAAGAGGGACGCTAGATCTACTATGTAATGCAATTATTTCATCGATTACTTCCTAAAGATTTTGAAAATCATTTTGTGATATGTCCACAAATTTTGAAACAAGCTTATTTCTATATGTGCTAAGGGCAATTAACCAATCAGATTACGAAACGGTTAATCTATCTATTTATATCTCCGCCATTTGACGAAGAGTATGACACAGCAAAAGGTTGCGAAAAACATCTGTTTTCTCTGTATTGGTTCGCAAAAGAAGAATTTGGACCACTGTTCCTCTGTGTGGGATGGGTAAAGTACACAATATATAACGCTTATTTAGAAATGTCTTTGCCACTATGCGACAATGACCTTTGTTAATGCATTGTCTATTGCAGTTCAACAGTCTCATTTTGTCCTTAATTCCATTATTCTATGCCCCAATAGTTCTAAAAATGGGCTTGTATGTTGTGTAAAACATTTCACAGCAGTAGTTTCATACATAATTTCTTGTCGTTTGCTAGAAAGGATAGTTTTCTATTTCTTGAATATTTTCTTGATTTCTGGCTAAATGTTATGATTATTGTCAATTCATATTTGCAGGCAAAATGTAAATTTGTTTGGTAAATTAAGAAGTTGCAATTTTTATTCAAGGGTTATCTTGACTTCTCTAGAATTACTGAATTTATAGTAATTTTACACATTTTTGTTTAGGATATAAGTATTAAATTACTAGTTACAGTTAGATGAAAACAAGAGGGTTAGACCCGCAACAGTCACTACTCAACCATTTGCATTTACCTAGTCTCATTAAACAAAATAATTCAGAGCCTTAAAAATAGCTAATGTTGTGGCCATGTATAACCTTCATAAACTTGCATGTATAATATAACCACTGTAAATAAAACTTTTAATTTTTTTTCAATTGACCACTTTGTAGACAATAGGAAAGGCACTACAAACGGTTAAAATATAAATATATGGTCTGAAAAGAAATTTAGAGTGATACAATGTAACAGTCATTTTTAAACGTTTCTAAAATGAGATATTTTGGTACAAAAATGGATAATATAATACAAGACAGAACTAAATGTAACTTTCAAAAGGTTCAGAACTTGCCATCTTCAAAGGATTGCCCCTTCAATTTTGACTAATTGAAGTTTTTTTAGTATTATTGGTTTTTACATCACCTGATGAAATCAAACAATTAATAGTATTTGCATCTTCATACAAAAACATTTTCCTCAAAACGACGATTTTAGTGTGTAAAAACAATTGCTGAACATCAAACAGACGTTTTCTCACGGTGTGAATAGAGGAGATAGCGCAATAGAGAACTGAGCTCGCGAGCAATGCATCAGTGCCTCCCATCTTTGATTAATCCAGATAACCTCCACCACTAGGAGGTTGAAAAAGGTATAGAAAACGTAACTCTTCTTTGATGATGAAAGCAAAGCCGTTCAAAATAATAGATCAGAACAAAGCTTGACGATGTTGATTGTTCTTGAAAAAAAAAAAAGCAGATCAGCCTTTAAAATGTTGACGGGTGGACTGGGGTTCTAGTCAAAGCCTACACTAGACTCTAGGCATCGGCATACCTCAGTGGCACACCTACATTAGCGATCCTAATTTTAACAAAAAGAATGATTTTTTGCTTTTTATTTTAAGTCGAGAAACTCAAATTGCTCTCACCCGAGGAATTTTCGAATGCGCTGAGGCCACATTTGGCATCAAAATACGATTAGAGTTACATTATAAGACTTCAGATTTTGCGATTTCATGTCCCGCTTGAGATTTTTGCCATATCCGTTTCGCCGAAGTACCTATCCCTCTGGAGGTTGAAAGGCAAACAATAATATCCGGTTACCGGGCCATTCGTCTTGACAGTAGGGGTGGGCGAGCAGTACATTTTTTGTACCGGGCGAGAAGCTCGAGAAATCATCCTACTTCCCGCTGGGACCGGTCCCGGGAAGGAAAGTTTGTATCGAGAAGCCGCCTGCCCGGCGCCTGAGGCGAGTAGGGGGACCACATAGAGAAAGCCGTTCGACGCTGTCCGCTGCAGCGCACTGCCCGAGGCGGTTAAATTAAAAGAAT
>JBCAUA010051500.1:0-11610 GCA_038406235.1 Peronia verruculata
ATAAGGGCGAATATATTTCGGAGGTCCCGTGTGTACGTTACGCACGTTAAAGAACCCTTGGCAGTTCAAAATCGATGAAAGAGTAGGCCTGAGTGCCGCTGTGGGGGCAAAATTTCCAAATTCCAAGTTTCTACCTACAAAAATTCTCAGCAAAAATTGGCAGCTTCTAAAAGCCGAAATAATCTCATTTCTTAGGGTTGAAAGGCTTAAGAAAAACAAACAATCCTTATCACAGGATGACTTTAGCAAGGGACGCGTATCTTTCCAATACCTTGCACTCATCCCATTCCCTCCAAAAAGTTGCTACCTTTCATTATTCGATAACTTATAGATCGCGTTTCGATTATTTATTCAGGTCTCTTTGTCAATTTCACTGGCATGCCCCGGCAATGTTGCCATGCTAGACATATCTTGAATATATGTAAACGTTTCAGCCATCGAGACAGCTTGAATATTATTATCGTGACGACATGTACTAAATAAAGAACCTGCAATTAGAACTGCATGTGTCACGATCTGTCAATATATCGGACTGCAGGCTGCTGAACGACAGCTAAATTGGCACCACCAAAAATACCCGCACCACTTAGCAACCTTGTGTTTTTTCTCAAACTAGATCCACTTCTAACAGGCACAATCTCAGCTATAAATACCTCAACCTGAGTGCTCCATTACAGTAGTCTATATGTCTGTCTGTGACATAATGCCATTAGGTCACTCTACATACACAATTTAATGTCCTGAGGCCACTCTATGCCTCAGGCCCTTCTATACCATTAGTACGCACGCACTTTTCTTAAATTTGTTTGGGCTTTGTTCTCAGTTTTGTTTGACTGGTAAATGTAATGACTAAGCATATCAGCAACCAAAACTCTCCGACCTACTCAAGCCCCTTTTCCTGTTCCCATTCATTGCCTCCTCCCCATCCATCTTTTCCTCAACTATCATCCCTTATTGGATTAAGCCATCCTAACAAAATCTATTGCTTTCTTAACTTTATGTGTTCGTGTAATAATATGATTGTGAATATGACTTATTCGTCTCTTCGTCTTTTCCCCCCTTTTCTTTCTTAGTCTTTCCATCTATTACAGTCTCTAACGATTTGGAATTCAAAATCTTCATCGGGGTAACTATACAATTATACACCATCCAGATTTGTTTCTATGCCATTTCTATCACAGATTGTGTTCGATTTCCAACCCCTGACCACCGACCTTGATCCCAAGAAGTCCATGAAGTGCTCACTCCAATTTGGCCAACCTCAAAGATTATGACTGAATGATAACATCACAGGCCCTTTATGATAGTGCTAAAGTCTACATCGCTCTTGCTTTGCGCTGCCTTCTTTCCCCTTCCCACACACCTCTTTGATCTCCATATCTTAATGTCTAAACTTCCAGTGACAGATCTTGTACTTGATTTTCAGATATGCACATGGCGTTGTGAGGAGAAAAAGTCTTCCTAGCACTGAGCCCAGGGTCTTATTAGGCAAATTGTTCAATAGCATGAGCAAGGAGTGGGTGAGCGATCCAAAGGTCTTCCGTAGAGGAGATGAGAGATTTTAATCAAAAATGGGGTAGAAAATAATCCAAGTGAGTATAAAACAACAAGTTGTATTTCAATGGCTGAGCAGTTCACTATTTCCTGGGTAAGGGAAAGCAAACATGTTGTTTTCTTCAAGGGTGGCAGAAACAAAAAAGGGGGTGGAATCCAGTTCCAAAGAACACGAGAGCTGAGACACTGTTGTCACAGAAACTTTTTCAGAGCTTCAAAAAGTTTCGATCAAGTAAGTACATTGGCTTCTTCCTACACGCATGCATACAGTAAATGCCGTGACTTTTTACAGACAACAAACCTGCAGATAATCCAAATACATTTGCGCATTGTCGCAGGGTTTAGTAATTAGGTTTAAACATGAACGCCACGATAAAGTTCTTGGGTTATATTTAATCCCAAACAGAGCTCACTGCTTGTATGCAATTCGGTCTTTACAAAGACAAATCACAACAGCTCTAAGCCATGATTGTAATTAGGTTTAAACCTAATCACATTTTAAGGTATGAACTCACTAGAGCAAATAAAAGCATTTTCACATCCACAGCATTTCATCTGATGATAGTATGACCACAACACGCTCTTTTCATCTGTATTATATAAGTAGAGTGCTTGTGATATATCGACATAAAATGAGTGACGTTAGACTTTGCAGCGGATCTGTAAGTGCGTGAGATTTATCTTGATTTGTCACTACATGGCTCAGGTTGATAAAAATCACCTTCACGAGTGGAACAGGGGGAAAAAAAAAAAAGATGAAAGGAGAGATTTGAGGAAAGAGGAAGGGAGGGGATTAATGAGATAGAATGGAATTTTGCAGTTTCTTCACAGACCGAGCCGCCCCCCCCCCCCCCCCTTTCCAAAGTGATTAGTGCAATGCTGCTGCAGTGTTTTCTCGCCTCAGCCAGGGCGAAAAGAACAAGTGTCACTCCAAAGCCACTATAGAAGTCTATCGGACTATAAAATACTTTGACACACACCTTCTTGTTTTTATCACAGTTTAATTATTTCCCTACCGCTTCCAAATTAACTTTCCATAATATCAAGAGACAGTCCTCTGCATCACTTCATTCTGGTAAACAACTTAGTTTTGCTTGCAATCTGTGTCAAAGGAAAGGTGGCCTGATTAAATCATGATTTTCTCGAAATAGCTTTACATGGAAAAGGGCGTTTTGTCAAGGTAATTACAGTACCTAGAGTGGTACGAGTGGTATGGTGAGGTATGGCACAGTTAAAGTTGTGCAGCTGCTGAGAGTGTTACTGGCATGAGTGGAAGGGATAAGATGAATAGAAAAATAATCAGACAGGCGACAAATTAGTCAGTCAGACGGGCAGAAAAACAGACGAATCGCCGAACTGGATGAACCGGGGAGGGGGAAATTAACATTCATGAAACATAACACAATGCTGGGCAAACATTATGATATTACGTGCCCTTCCACATCCCTTCGGAGCCTTCTTCTACTGACAATTATGGTTATCCATTTGATTATTCCTTGCTTACGTGATGGCCTGCCGTTAACAATGACTTTATACTGGCCAAATTACCTAATCAGTTACGTACGTGCGTGCGTGTGTGTGTATGTGAGCGCGCGCGTGTGTGTGCGCGCGCGCTCTGACACGTGTAACTGGCTCTCGACATAGTCCTCGATTAATAGCCTTAGGTGGTGGAAAAACAAGATAAAATATCAGAGTGATCTCCCACTCATCCCTCACAGCCAGTATTATCTTTAACAGCCTCGTTTCAGGTCTTTTAACACAAGTTTTGTCTCTACAAACACACGATTCTCCTTTGCTTCAGCCAAGGCGAGTCAAGTCGCCCGCTCACCTCGTTCCCCTAACATCCCGTCCATGAATGGGGGTCACGTTATGGGGGCGATGTAGGATCTGGGCTTACTTGCTGTAAGAACACGTGAGAGCTTGCTCTGGACACGGTCCGGTCTGTCAACTGATGGACTTGATACCTGGTTGTCACCTCCGGCTTTCACCTAAAGACGTCTCGTTAGCTGACACTCCCTGGTTCCCTCGAGTCCCACTTACGTACTCCTCATACATCTGCTATTTCTTGACCCCCCCCCCCTCCTTTTTCTCTCCCCCCCCCCCCTCCTTTCAGTTTCACTTTCTAACTAAGATTGTGATTTTTCCATTGTCCTTTTCTCATTTCAAATACATACAATCAGGGATGTCAATTTGTCTCCATGAAAAAGCAGGAAAAGTTCCTGGCATACTCATTAATAACACAGTATTATATTATCATACAACTGAAGAATATTAAATGGTAAATAATACCGCATTTGGGGCCATGAGAGAAATTACTGAGAGCCAAAAAGTAGGAAATGCTACTGAAGTAGGAAAATTTGGCATCCCTGATACAATGCATCTCTAAAAATGGTACAATCTGATAAGTGAAACCCGTTAAACTCTTACCTACAGGCAAAATAAACCAATGGCCATGCTTACATGCAATGCCATTCTGTAACAGCTACCTCCTTCATACCGACCAACCCTCCATCCATACAGCCCATTGTCCTCTCGGATGCTCCAAGAGAGAGAGAGAGAGAGAGAGGAAAAAAGAAAGAACGAAAGTGAGCAAGTGAATAAAAGAAGAAAAATGAGTGAATAAAAGAAAAGAACAAGTCGAAGAAAGGGAAACAAAGAAAAAAGAGAAAGAACGAACGAAAGAGAGAAAGACTAACAAATAAGCAAAAAAGAAAGAAAGAAAAAAAGAAAGAGAAGAGAAAAAAAAAAGAAAAGGACACAAATACCAGGAGACGTGTCACGAAGATGTAAGATTCCCCTGCGTCTTGCACGTCCCGCTCTCGCAGTCGTGAAACCTGTTTTTGCTTTACCAGACTCCAAACACTGTCACAGACCACATAACAAGTGGTCTCAGTCACCATGACCGAGAGCAAGGAACACTTATGAAACTCCCTACTCATTTTCCACTGCTCTCGCGCCTTACTTCGTGCCTCAACACCTTGCAGCTGTCCATGACATACATGTAGTACATGTATTATACAGACACAAGCTACATGCTTCAGCAGGAGAACTATCTGGATCTCATGATCTTGGCAAATCTGTAGGTGAAGGGCTGGGTAAATAAGCCTTACAAATGACATAAAAACCAGAATAAGGATTTATTAAATATTATAATATTATTATTTTGAACAATACAGCTTAAACACAGGCCTCACACTACGAAAACTGAAGATCTGAATTTGCTGAAGTATTTCAGAAACTGAATTGAAGAACGGAAAGGGAACTGGAAAATATAAGTCAGTTGCCGTTCTCAAATATATATATATACAAACACACATACACACACACTCTAATAGACACCATAAAATTGACTGGTGCAGATTTGTGTTTTGACACTTCCTAGGGATCTCAAATACATATGTAAATCTATGTGAGCCAAAATTGTCCACGCAGGGCTCTAAGTCACGTGAACATTAAGGCAATGAGATGAGATGATAGTCACTTATCATACATCTTTACGGCTGAGGTAAGCTCCCCTTGTCCCCTTATAGTCTGTGTGGCCTTCTGTTCATCTGTCCATCTACATACTTGCCTCCCTTCTTTAGGGAGGCAAGCATGTCCATCCATCCATCCGTTCCTTCAGATATATACCCTTCCACCACTGATCCATTCATCTATTCTTTGATCCATGCATCCTTTTATTCAAGATCTAACAATCCATCCATCCATTTATATATACTGATTTATCCATCCGTTCGTCAGTCAGACACTGAGACACAGATCTCCGAGCTTGTAACAAACATAGTGCTGAGAAAAAGAAGCTTCTGATAATAAAGAGTAGACGGGTGTGGATAAATGTTGGAGGTATTTTGGGTGGAGATGAATACTGGTCTGAAAGAGGGAGGGGATGAGGCGAGGTGGCTAAGAAGAAAAAGAGAGGTTCAAGGGTGTTGAAAGAGAACAGCACGCCCATTGTGTATGTGAAGAAATCTCGGGTTTCTCCGGACGAAATTTACCTACTTCTCGGGAGAAATACCAAGACTCAAGGGCGGCAAAGCTTATTTTAACGCCGGCAGTTATCTCCCCACTGCTTCCACCAACATCTGTTGTTTCCATCTTCTACCTCGGTACTCGGGGAGTTTTCTCTGTTCCTCATTCCATCGTCCTCCCTTCCCTCCACCCCCCCCCCCCAATCGCCTCAAAGTAAGTAAATTATGTACCACAGCAGGCAGTATACCATTCACACCGCACTGCAACCTCTCCTCCTTTTCCCATCCAGGTCGACTTCAGCAGCACTCTTTCATCGAAATCCGCCTCCTGCTCTTGAATTTTTGTACAAATCTCGGTCTATTTGTTTCTGTCCATTCTCTCTTCTTTTAACACTTATTTCCTTTCTCTTCTCATCTTTTTCTTCCTAAAAACCCATTCTGTTCTTTCTTCTTCTTCTTCTTTTTTTTTTTTTTTCATCTTCTCTTTCTTTCTTTTGTGTCTGCTTTTCGTGGTTAATTCCACCTGTTCCCCCCCCCTTTCCCCTTCATCCGTCCTGCCTTGAGTTTTCACTTTAACTCCCTCACTTCATAACCCCGATCTCCTCCACAATCCTCTAAATGTGGCTTTGTTTAAACTTCCAAACCACCGGCCTGTGTATTTGTTACTTCAAGAGCTACCTACATGCATGCCGTAAGAAAACACATAATCATTAAAATAACAATGCCTACCAAATACTCGGAGAAGCTATCAGTATTTCGTGCATGTTAAAGAAAAGATTCTACATGGTAAGATCGACTAATGATAAATCAAAATTAGACTTAGAGCATGGGGCATATAAGTGCAAATTCCTGCATATTTCCATCAAGATAAATTGCACAACAGATTCTCTTTATGATTGTGAGCTGGTTAGTGTGTCCTATCTGCAACACTAGGCTATAAAGAACTCAATTTTAACAACGTAATAGTATATGTATATTCCGCCATCGCTGGCCAAGTGTTGTGACGTGGGGTTATTAAAGAGAATGTTTATTGCACTAAGTCGCGATTTCTAATACCTTCGAAATCAACCATAACTGAAAGTATGAAGAAATACGTAAGAAAGGGTCTGTTGCCGAAATTTCGGACAAATAGTGGTGACTGCATAAAAACAATCAAAAGTCAGACTAGACAAGTAAATCATGGCCTGGTCTGAGTAAGTCCTGGGGAAGACACAATCAGTCTTCGGTCAAAGGCTTGACCCTGGTCCAGTTCTGTTCTTACCTGGGGTGAATGGAGGTTACAAATTCCCGGTTCATGCATAAACATAAAGCGGTGATGCCACAGGGGGCCACTCGTCTCAACCGGTCATGTGGATTGAATGGTGATTTATGGACATCATCTCCCCTACCCCCTCCCTTCTCAAATATTTCGTCTGTCCACACCGAAGAGGCAGGGACAGTATTTTAAGCGCAAACCGCCACCCTTATGCGACACCCTGCTGCACAAGTTGGCCATCTTGATTGAAAACAACTGTGTTCAAAAGAGAACATAACATTTTAGAGTAAATGCAAATGGACATAGGGAAAGGGGGAACCTACTGTTTGATCTGTTTCTTTTATCCTCTTTTAAATTAATAATTTTATTTACTTTTCATACTGCCCATGGCATGGTTTGACATTATAACAAAAGAAGCGACCACTACAAAAAACAAGACTTAGACGAATCTAGTATCCTTTGGACTTCGACGACTGAACTAGACTTATGTCCTTGGGTGGAGTAAGGGGAGGATTTGGGAGAGAAAGGTAAAAAAAAAAAAAGGGGGGGGGGGGAGAGAATAGGTCTGGCATGAAGACAGAAAGAGTAAAAAAAGTGAGTGAGTGTGAGCGAGTGAGCGAGTGAGTGAGTGAGTGGGTGAGTGAGTGAGAGCCAGTGATAAGAGTTACCAGTTAGTAAGTAACCGACTGAATGAATGACAGACTAACGAGGAATGAGCGTGTGTCTTGACTTACAACACTGGAGTCCAGTGCCAGACGGGCTCGTGCATCAGTGATCCCCCCGTAAAACGATTACCTACTGGTGTAGCCTACAGGAGAAGACTTTCAAACTTTCCTCGGCTTGATAGACCAATTTCGGCACATTCCTACAGGGAAAGCAACACCAGTAAAAGAAACGCTTGATAGAAAGAGAGGCCAGTTTGTAATATGGAGGAGAAAATGAAAAAAAAAGCCTAAGTGCAAAGACGGTTGACCAACGCAAAGGAAATATGACAGACCAACAGTTAGACAGAAAGCCAGGTGGGTGGGAGAAGAGTAGGCAGGCAGGCAGGCAGCAGGCAGGCAGGCATGCAGGCAGGTAGGCAGGCATCTCGGCAGACATCATATGCCCTAAATAAAGACAGCAGACAAGTACGGTGTACGTAGATATGTGGGCAGGCATTGGACGGATACCGACGTACATTAATTGGAAAGTCCATTGGTTAGGTTAACAGACGGACCCAGTTCAAAGCAGTATGAGGCTTCTTTGTGACAGTATGTGCATGGTGGAAAAAAAAACAACAAAAAAACGAAAGAGTGAGATGAGGGAGGAAACAAAAGTAGAGAAATGTTACATCTACATACGTTTTGATCACACACAGAAAGACTAGGACTGAGGAAAATGAACTATCTGATCAGGTTGGGAAGGAGATGGGAGTGGACTCAGTGCAAAATTAGAGCCCCGCCATCAGCAAGACTGCAGGAACTTTCGCGCACTTCACTCGCTCAGGTTTCGTAGGAGTTAATCACCGGTCGTTACGTGGTCTGTTACAGGACTGAGCTAGGATTGACCATTGCTCTTCTCAACTTACTGACTGCTGGCTTATTATCAGGTCTGTCTGATCATCTTTCTGACTGTTTGCCAAGATTAACAGCAACGGTAGCAATTTGCAACACCCCCACGTGCAAGCTCATCTATTTTGAAGTATTATAAGGGAAAACCAAAAAGGGAAGAGCGATGCTTGGATGTGTGAATAGCTGTTTGGAAAGATATCAAACTGGATGGATGGATGAATGGATGGATAATGGATAAGTGGGTGGATGGATAAGTGGGTGGATGGATAGATGAATGGATAAGTGGGTGAGGGTTGCATGGATGAAGACAGAAAGTCGGAGGTATGGTCAGTGGTGCACATGGTGTGATAATACATGTATGAACGTGAACAGGCGAATTTTCTGTATCTAGAATCCAGAAGAAGAAGTAAAGAAGAAGAAGAAGAAGAAGCAGAAGTAGAATAAACGATCATATAAACTGAACATTTTCGTCTGTGTCCATAATTATATTCGGCAGTTTTGTAATTGTTAGCATAAAATCTACATTTATTATGCCTTGTCTCAATAGTATTATTTGCACGGTTTAGCCCCGAACTTCCAACCATAACTGACTTGCGTGTGCAATACGGCGCAATCTTGATAAAGGACTACGTACTCACCCTCTGGCCGTTAATTATGATCTGGCAGGAGAGAAAGACCATAAAAGCTATGAACTCAGTGACTTGCAAACACTAAGCCCCGCCACTCTCCCATTCCCCCCCCCCCCCCAGTAGGTGTGTCTGCCTGTCCCGCTCTCGCTTACCTGCCCATCGACCCATCTTCCTACCTGCCTACTTCCTTACCAATTTACCTAGATACCACCTACTTACCTCCTTAGAGGCTACCTACGTACCTATCTAATCTAGATACTGCATATGCTATACATGTGCTTCCCACCTACCTACCTACTTATCCGTTGGTCTTGTGTCTATCTATATCTAGCATTCATCCACCCATCATCCACCTGACCGTCTACCCAAAGGCCATCCATCCATCCACCCACCCATCCACACGCCTATACTGCATGCCTGTCTACAATTAACTATTCACATACTATCTATCTGTCAATCAACAATACATCTCCCATCGTGCAATCATAAACAGACATCTGCCTACCTGTCTAACACCACCTGACCTTTAAAAAGCTATTCTAGTTCCCGTCTCCACTATGCTTTGAGAACACGCATTTCTAGCACTATCTTACCCTCTCTTCAATCTGATTCTGTTGTATTATATTAATTATCCTCTTATAACGTGGTTTCCCGCCGAACACCATCAGCATGCACACTTGCCTGACGGAAATATTATTATGATATAGAAAGGAAAGACATCGTGGTACAAATCGGTATGTTTAGGTAGTGATGGAAAAGGTGTGTTTCACGGGGTTACAGGGCCAACTCAAATACACCCCTAGATGCTCTGGCCCAAATGAGCCCCTTTGGGAGCTACATTATTCAGTGCAGTTGGTTCATCTGGCGCTACAAGATAACCGGCTCAATCCCATATCTGCAGGGCATATAAACATATGTGTATTTGCAGAGCACTGTTGAAGATTTTCTTATTATGAAGACCATTTTTGCCAAAAAATAGCAGCGTCTGTGATATGAAGACAAGATAACCTAACCAAAGGACATCTGTAATTAATTGTACTCCCTAGTAACGCTCAAGGACAAATATGATAATGGGAGATCATTGTGACCAGCCTTATTATTCTCCTTTGTCAATCAAAAGACTTGTTGAGCAAAGCAATGTAAACAGGGGAAAAAATCAATTCGCTCCATGTCATTCGAAAGACTGATCACAAAAACAAGAACAAAACAAACAAACACGCACACAATTTTTAAAAATTGCTAAAGTCCTTAAAATAGGAAGAAAACAATCTCCTTCTACCATTTGTTAAAAAATTCATAGCGTATATTTCCAGCAAAGGGCGTAATGGGGGGGGGGGGGGGGGGATCTTTCTTTGCCTTTTCTTTAACCCCTCGCTTGTTTGGCAAAGGGAAATAATAAGACTGAGCATAACCGTCTCCCACTGACCATGTCTAGTATGTACTTAACATCTGTCCCCATCAAACTATCTCGATTGTTGTTTTTTCCGGGATCAAACATGACCATTTACTATTCCCTGGCGGCAAAGCTCCTATGTTAGCAAACTTATTATAGTTACTTGTTCTATCTTCCCGTGTAAGTGCTACGGATGCCAGCACTTCAGAACACTTAATCTGACCTAATTATTCATGTACTGTTGTCACTATGGATATGGTTTCGAACATAGTATATAAAAATGACTGAGATGTTATAACAATTTTGTTGCCGAAATATTTCTCCACCATTCGAAGAAATGACATCAAGTATTTTAACATTATTATATGTGTAAGAATCTTATACGTATTTCGTCTATTCAATGTATGTGTGTATGTAATTTATGTATGTATGTGTGAGAGAGGGGGAAATAGAGAGCGAGAGAGAGCGCGCGCCCATTGAACCGGTATGATGTACATGTATGTATGTTTGTTCGATCGTCACAGAATCCGAAACAACATAAAGAGATCTACATAAGTTCATAAACACCCATGTCTGTTCATTAAAATTAGTCTCGAACGAATTTCTACTCCCGTGACAGTGTAGTAGTTTTATCGCTCCAGTCGAAACAAAGTACATGTAGCTCAGGGTTACTGACATAATGGTCAGTGGGTGAGTCAGTACCACGAGCCCCGGCACATTGTGCTTAGATGTCAGCTGGGATAGTTTAGGTATCCACGTGGACAATCCACTTCATGGATACCACATCAACTGTAGGCGCTCTCTTTGACACAGCTGGTTAGACGATATCACTGCAGCGTGGCATTTCGCTGAAAGGTGTCTCTTAGTGGCATCTAGCTTTGTTTGTTTGTTTCAAATGATGCGCCTTTAACACATAAGATCGTACATACTTGTGCACAACTAAACACACGTAACTGCCTCGTCTTCCTGCGTTGTCCCCCTCTCATGCGGCAACCCTTTGTTTCTCCTAAGGTCTTGGGAGATACTCTTGCCCTGAACCCAAAGAGGAAGGGGATGGACCCAGATCCTAAAATATTATACTGTATAAATAATAATAAGTTTTTGTTCAACGACACAACATGTTAAATATACAGAAATTGACAAAGGGGAACAGTCATCGATTAAATAACATCAAATCATACTCTGATCTATCTATCTATCTATCTATCTATCTATCTATCTATCTATCTATCTATCTATCTATCTATCTATCTATCTA
>JBCAUA010051511.1:0-11610 GCA_038406235.1 Peronia verruculata
TCTGGCGATATCGTCATTGAGACGTAGCGGGACCCGTCGTCGCCACAGTGGCGATAAAGACATTGAGTGAGTTAAGCCCTTCATTTGCTTTCTTATCAAACCTGTAAAAAAGGCCTTTTTTTCACATTTTTTGTTTTCCTTGTGGAATATATAGCCCCAATTTATTTTTTATTTGCTTATTCTATATAGATTGTAAAATGTGCTCTATGAAGTATTTGATTACAGGCTATGACCAAACATGGTCAGTATAGATTTATTCTGACCAAGGGAACATCTGGAAATCCCAATCTAATTTTAGTAGGGGGTACAAACACTCCAGACTGTTCACTACCATGGTCACAGAAAAACATAAAAAATTCATGGGACTGCTGACAATTGTTCTCGGATCTCATGGTGAAGCGGTAACAAACATCAGTGAGTGTTCTGTTTTTAGCAGGGGGTACAAATACTCTGCTGGGGATTTCCAGATTTTTTGCTTAGTCAGATATGAACTATTATGCTGCTATATTATATTCAGATGTTTTGTATCTGCTTGAAGAAAAATGACAAAAAGCAATGAGAAAAGACATAAGAGTGATTAATTTAATTTGCTTAATTGGTCTATCTGTCTATCTATCTGTTCAGCTCTCTGTTTACTTGTCTGTATGTCTGTATGACTGTCTGCCTGTCTCCCTATCTGCCTGTCTGTCGGTCTGTCTGTCTACCTGTCTGTCTGTATGGCTATCTGATGTCTGTCTGTCTATTTGCATGGCTGTCTATCTGTCTGTATGTCTGCCTGTCTATCCATCTACATGTATGTATCTGTCTGTTTTAGGTCTGTTTATACATCCATCTAGTGAGATGCATGCTCAGTTACACAATTTTTAATTCTGTTATCATTAAATCAGGCAGTTTAGAAATGAGATAGCATACATAAGCGCGGTATTTTGAATTTCTTAGCCGTTATACAAATAACATAACATAACGTTTTGTTATCCATATTTCAGTGTTATTCCTTTGATGTAAGACAATCTGTACGTTATGTCTCTGTGTCTGCTTGTTTGCTCATTGCTCGTTGTTATGTTGTTAGCAGACTCGTGCCAGCTACACGTGGTCTCCATTTAGTGTTTACTAACACTTAACATTAACAAGCTAAGAGTTTGTGATTTCTCATTGAAATTAGACACTCATTTTTTTTTTTTTTAATTTACATGTCATTGTAAAAAGAACAAAAAACAAATAAAAACTCTGCCTTCAAACGTAATGATGATCATAATTTAAACATGAAATGAAAAAGAGAAAGAGAACCATTTAAGCTGTATGCAATTTTGTCAAGATTCAGCTTATAGACTTTAATGAATACACACTACAGTAATGTAATACACATAATGTTGTGAAGTAGTAAATAGTTTGGTGAAGTAGTAATGGGTCACAATGAAGAAGTATACAGAGTGAAGTGGAGGAGTGGACATGTTACAGTGAAACTGTCACAGTTAAGTGCATTGTGCACAGTGCACCAAGTTGTAGTGAAGCAGTGTGCACGGTGTAGTGTGCACAGTGTAAACTGAGGAGTGAAACAGTAAAAGTTATATCTAGTGGTTGTTGTGTGCACTGTGTCGTATGGTCCATGAATAGAGGCAGTAGAAGCAAACTGAGACACAATGAAATCAGGCGCTCGTCAAATTTTGAGCCAGTGAAGATTATTAATTTCTCTTTCTGTGTGCACAAAAATTTTTACTCTACCTTAAGAAGTCGAGATATTGGCAAATAAAGACCTGTTGTTGTAGTTAAATTTAGCAAGAAAATGGCAGATCATTTTTGTAAATCCTTATTAATCCCTATTAGGCCATGTCGCTAAATTATAATTTTGGCCTTTTACTCAATATGTTTCACCAAACTTAACTCTGAAGTGCATTTTAGAATGATAAAGAAGGGTTCTGTGAGAAAACAAAAATTGTGTTGAAAATTCATTCACTGTTGAAAAACAGGTGATTTCTCCAGTCTCCCCACTTTAACGAGGCCCTGATTTCATCGTGCCACGTCTCATATGTGACTGACGGTGCATTGAATTTAGTTCACCATATGAGTGCTCACTCAACAATACTCAAAAATGTTTCAAATTTATCTCTTAAAAATTGGCAAAATGTCGATATTAGACATTTCGGTGCCATTATGGATCTCTTAAGCTGATTTACCTGATACATGTCGCATCCACTGCCAGCAGTCATAGGTCAAGTTGATTCCACTTGTTTTCAGATGCTTGGTAGTCAAGGGGTTAAGACATTCCTGAGGTGACTTGCTCTTGTAGCATAAGAAATCCCAGAGGGAGAAAGATAATGTCATGGTATGAAACGTGAAAGTAATGATGAACTTCTAATTTCTCACTGCCCAATTTGTTATTGCAAAGCACAGTCACTCTATACCAGTGATACTTTGAAACACTGACATGGATGATATTGAACAGCTAACTCACAGCACTGAGTCAGTTTGACAAGAATTTACTGTTCATTGCCTGCAGTCTCATAGCAATTGCCAGACCCACAGATTTGAAAGTGACCTTTCTATCTAGACAATTTAATAGCAAAATTCAACTAAATTTTGGTGATACCAATCAGTCACAAACTGCTGGCTGCAGCCATTGGGTTACTAACTTCCGTAACTGCAGTTTTTAAAGTTTGCTAGCTGGCGCTTCCTTATTAATGGTAATGTTTTGTTTTCTACTTGAGATTTTTTTTCTAAAGCATTTGTCTTATGCATTTTTGTTGTGCATTTATGTTTTCTTTTGAAGCATTTATGTAGCGCTTTAATGTGTATCTTCTGCATTTATTTCTATCAAGGCTTTGGTTTAATGTTCTTACTTGTCTGAAAGCTTTTTGTTTCTTTCAAATCTTATTGCATGCTGGCCTTGGAATGAGCAACTCAAACATATTAGGAATGACAGTTTTTCATTCTTCTAGACAGATGAGAGAGGGTTTGGTGGAGGATTTGTTGTTGTTGTTGTTGTTGGTGTTTTGTTTACTCATTGCATTTGTGCAGATTTCTGTGCGTTTATGAAATATTTCTTTTCTGACTTTTTTATCATTAACTACTACTTCCATTTTAACATAGTTCTGAGTGTTCTGATGAGAGATTGCAAGGATTGGCCTCACGATCAAGGAGTTGTCCCGCACGCGCTTTGCGCATGTGAAACAGCTCTTGGGCAACATTTGGCTTTTGAAATACGTACATCATACGATCAAGCAGAGGTGTGAGCAATGATCACACAGTCATGTGACCCATCTCGAAATATCTCTTTGTGTGAATTATTTCTCTTACATTCAAATATGTCAGGAAAATCTTTTTACTCCTTTGTTCTAACCTTGTGAAGAAAAAAATCTTCAAGTCCATCAATGGCTGTGGAGCAGGATGTCTATAGGTGGTCTGAAATCTGTTAGTTGGTTATGGTTTTCAACATTTTCATTGCCCAGTGTTAGCTATGTGCCTCATCTTGGCTGCAGATCTCCATACATCCAATGTCCATGCTTTGTACAAAATCTTATAGTTGTTATATGTGGTTTAAAAAAAAAAAAAAAATGGATACTAAAATAATGATAGAAATGTAATAAATTCATGATATAGATGTAAATACGTGTATAGATATAAATATATTGTGAAACTTTGAACACTTTCTTGCTTGAAGAAAATATTTCTGAACAACATAGGACTTTACTCTTAGGATCCTTATCGTCTTCCATTTCTTCCTGATACAAACATCAGCATTGGAAATAAATATAATTATCTTGAGCCATGTCATTCATGTGCGGCATGAATTGGATAGTTAGATTGTAGAAAATCTTATGTGGAAAGTTTCTTTATAAGCAAGTTAAGTTTTGTAGACTCAGCTATTACTTAGCCCCAAGGTGTTGTTATACTTAGAAAATCACAGAATGAGATATCCTCTCCAGGGCAGTCGTATCACAGTGTTTGCCAAGTTATCTTAGCCTGGCTCGTGTTGCGCGGGTGTGATGGGAGTGTATTAGTGTATGATATGAGATGAAGCATGTGGAGATCTGGGATTGTAACATTTAAAAAAGATCTGTTTAAATTAAATTGGTCATTTGTGAAAAACAAAGTTCATAGAGCCCTTACCATTCTACATTTGTTAATACATATGTACTTAGGTTTTGATGCTTCTCATAACTGATAAGCAACTGTTCTGTTTGCTGGAATCATTAGATAATCATTTTTTTGTGTTCCTTTCAAACTCTTCAATTTTCATCGTAGGAGATGCAGTTGTGCTCAATCAGACAATTCAGATTTCACTTAGAGTATTAATTTGTTTTAGTTTTTAATAATTGACATATCAGCTCTGTTACAGCGAAATGACTCAAGGTACACTGTGATCCAGATGATAATATATACAAATAGTTTTTGCTTGCTCTTCAGGGAAGAAAAGTAGTTTTCATAGACATTTTGTAATGGTAGCCATGTCCACAGTGAAATCCAGGCCACTTTATATTTGAATGATAAAGATCATTTGCTGCACTTTGCAGTTGTTGTTAGGGGGGAAAAAGTAATGCTGAGATAATGGATGAATGTCGAAAATACATTGAGATTCTGAAAATAGTGGGTTTCTTGTTTGTCCCACCATGAGTTTGCCATGGTAACTGTGATGTTAAGCCACAAGGCTTTGCTGCATGCAACAGTGAGAGTGCTGGAAATTTGATGTTTGATATTTGTGCATGACCTACATCTGTCTTATATGTTGTCACAGATCTTCTAATTGTAGACAGCTAGATGTCTTTACAACTGAGAATCAACTTGCAATGTCTGTCCCAAATTGCAGTAAAACAGAAAAGCAGTCACTTGAGATTGATACCGGTGTATATTTAAGGCAAAAAAATTAAATTCTTTGAATATGCTTGTGTGATTCAGTTATTACATGGAAAACTTGATTGTGATTATGCTAGGATTTAAGATTATCTGTTATATACTGTGTGATCCAGAAAGAAAGTTCAAATGGCTCTGTTAAGTCTGAGATAAGCAAATCACAAAATTGTCAAAACAATTTCAGATAACTTCCTCATTATATGGTTATTTGTAGAATATTCTAAATGGTTTCATACTCCGTTTATGTCCATGAGATACAACATATCTTCATCTGAGACATAAAACGTGAAAAATACAAACATAATTTTTGTAACAGTATAATTTGGTCACTTTTTTTTATTTTTGTTTTCCCCCTTTTATAACAGTACAATTTGTTCTTTTTGTTTTTGTTGTTGTTTATAACTGTCTTGTGCAGGTGAAGGCAATGAGATCAAACACACTAAAAAAAAAAAAGAAAAAAATTGTTGATGAATAAACATACATCTTATATCTCTGGCATAGAAAGTTTGATGCAAACTGTGGTCTCCACTCATGGATAATGATTTTGTTTTCACCAGTTGGAAATACACCAAGTGATATACTTTAAGTTTTTGGAATCATCTGGTATATTGGTCAGTGATATTCCAAATGATAAAAGTTGTGAGTAGTTTAATAAACAGTTTGATATCAAGTATTTGGTTTGCCTGTGATTAAGTTATAGAAGTTTCATAAAAAAAAGATCGTTTTTGGCAATTCTGTAAGTCATGTGAGATCACTGATGTAAACATAAGGGAATGTTGTCAATGACAATCAGGAGAACTTGACTTTCTGCTATGACTTTACATGACTTGGATGGACAAATAAATGAAACGCCTGAGAGTTTAAGTATGAACCTTTTCAGAAATGCAAGACAGTCTCTGTGATTGCACTTGTCTAGTTAATGTCTGGCATATCAGAATTGTGTAACTGGGTGATGTTCATTTAAATCTCAAACGTATTCTTTATTGTCACTCATCATATCAAACTGTCCTGCTCTTGGCACTCTGGAATAGTGTCCAGTTGTATCCTGAACTCGACAGCCTCGAAAATCCAAAAGTCAAGAATTTGAGGCTATTAATAGGGAGAAAATGACTCCCCAAAAACACATTTTGGAAAAAAAAAGTCATCATTCATATTGCCACAAAGGTGTAAAGAGAAATGTGTGAAAATGCCTACAGCCAAATCTAGAGTTTTTGTTACGTTAATTTTGTTTATGTATGCTTTTGTTCAGATCTCAAATGTTTGTCTCTGCGTAGGGTTGTGCAATAGGGGTCGGCTTCACTGCATCATCTCACCTTGACACTGTGCTGACCAAGCTGGACAGCGTGGCCAAGAATGACATGAACAAAAAATCTGGCGGCATCCTCAGCATTTTGAAGGTAACATGCCTGGTTGGCCAACAAGAGAGCTGGTGTAGGAAAATCTAACAAATCTACCACCTATGTCCAGAATTCTGAAACCAGAGCATTTCTTAGATGGTTGAAGTAAGAGAAAGGAAAGATAGTTGCGTTTAAAATAAATATATATATATATTGTTGAAATAAATGCACTTTATTATTCTTGAAATGCCTGATCAGTGCTGATCTAAAAGGGGTTTTAGAATATATCTTGAAAAACATCTATAATAATTATAATGGAGTGCATTTATATAGGTAGTTATCTGAAAGCCAGTGTGTTTTAATTTTTTTGTAATTATTATTATGTTTCATTTTGTATACAACAAATTACATATGACTGTTGAAAACATGGAAGAATCCATTTAATTGTTCTGACAAATAGAATTTGGCACTGTTGGCCACATGGTATGCTGGCTGCCTCTAGTGACAGTATAACCTGACATCATCATTATAATTACCCGTCTTCCTCTCATGGATATAGGCCAGGGACCAACGACCTGCATTGAGGCTAATCGTAAGAGTTTTACCCATTCAGTCCGGAAGTGACTGACCTCCTAATTTTCATCTAAACATCTCTCACGGAATATCCAAAACCTACCCTTAGCATTTCTCCACACTAGTTCCATCCTGAATCGATCTGACTAATGTTGGGTAGCCAGTCCAGATATGTTTGCTTGGATATTGAGTGGATTCATCCATGAACAATGTACATAAACCTGGAGTTTGTTACAGCCTCTGCTCTTGTGTTTAACTGTACCAGTATAACTTTCAGGATAAGACAGAGGTCAACCCCGAACAGGTCAAGGCCACTCTCATGCTGTGTTACGGCTACGTCGCCCTCTACTCTCCGCCCACCCTCATTGTGTCCCGTATGGAAGCCACCATCCTGCGGACTATTTCTCCGTTCTTCCCCACAGTCAAGGTAGGTAACTGGAGGGGTGCAAACTTACCTGCCCATTAGCAGCTCTTGTTTTCTTCTCCTTTTCCATGGTCTTTTTCTCTTCTTTGTCTTGTTTCATTTGAGACACGGTGATTACATAAGGACTGCTATATCATCTCAGAAAAATTAACCCTTTGTCCCAGACTTGGCATGTTCTTCTTCTGTTTGAACTTGTTGTCTCGTAAAAAAAAAAAAAAAAAAATCAACCCATACTGTATTTGTTTCCACTTCTCATGTATTTTTGACAGGAGATTTTTTTTTCTTCTCTTTTCTTCCTTAACCAATGCTGTTTGTTAAATGGTCTCATGTTTATTTTCCCTCTCCAGGATACCAGTGTGAAACAGAACCTTATACGTTGTACGGACCTGATTGCTCAGTCTTTGCATCCGGATCATCTGGAGATGGAGTACAACTTCACAACTCGTGGAGAGTTTCTTGTACACATGCAGGTTTGTCAGTGGATGGATGAATGGTTGGATGGATGGGTGGATGGATGGATGCATGGGTGGATAGATGGTTGGATGGATGGATGAATGAGTGGGTCGGTGGATGGATGGATGGATGGATTTGTGGGAGGATGGCTGGATGGATGGATGGATAATGGATGGATGGACAGAAGGATGGATGGATGGACAGAAGGATGGGTGAGTGGATGGTTGGGTGGATTGCATGATGGATGGGTGGGTGGATGAAGAGAAATGTGTGTCCGGGTCACTTACTGATTAATTACATGGGTGACTGACATAGTTTCAATCTTGTTGTGAATGGATATATTCTTGCTTGAGATCCGTCTGATTATTTGGTCAGTTTGAATGCTGGAATATGGTGATAAATTGGTAGCTTTGTTCTTACCAAATGTGTTTTCTCATCTCTCATCACTAAACATAGTGGAGGAAATGTCGCCAAGAGAACTCTTTTAGAGGAGGGAAAAAAAAAAGAGGCCGGGGGGGGGGGGGGGGGGGAATGTTGAATAAATATGTCTTTTAGCACTTTGCAGTTTGATAGAAAAGAAAGTGTTTTTTTCATTCTCAAATCGATATTTCTGCGGTTTTGTGTTTCAGACCTACATGAAGGCAGAGCCAACCACTCACCTGGCCACAGAGACCCGATACCTGGCCCTTAGCACCTGTGCCAATCTGATGTATCCTTTCTCTGCACACTGTGACCCCATTTGTCAAATCCTGACATCACATGACAAGAGTGGCATTTCGCAATCATGAAACCTTTCTGAATGTCATTTGATAACATCTTTTTGCTTGTGTATCACAACTGAAATGGAATTTGGATTCCACCGAACTTTCATTTCTTTGTGGTTTTCAAACTTTTATGGTCACAACTGAGCATTTAAATCCAGGGTCTAAATGTTTGTGTACTTCAGATGAAATAGTATTTAGAATGTTATTATCATGGATCCTTTCCTGACCCAACTGTGATACAGAGTGTATGAAACACTGGTATATCTAATAGAGAAAAATTAAATCAGTTGTTAATATAGCACATTTCACAGCATATTTCAAAGTTTATTATCCTTTGTGATCACTTGCTGCATTATTTGACCAATTCCAGTATCGATTGGATCTGTTTTACACCTCATAATCCAAACATCATGTTTAAATGTTCAAATCAAATAATTCTCCCCAATTCTTATGATCTAGTTCTCTAGTTCTCTGTCAGCCTGCATGGTGGTAGTGAAGGGTTTATTATATTAAGCAGTGAGAGTTGTCGTTGATGATAAGTGTGTGCTCAGTGTCTTTGTATAGTGAAACTCAGTGGGCTGTGAACATTTAATACACTATCAGCCCCTGTGGTGTGGTTTGTTTTTGTTACACAAGGATTAAAGATAAAGTAGAGCAACATCAGGTAGGTGGAGTAACTTTCCCCACAGTGCAAAGGGCATATTGAACTCGCAAACTTCCACTTTTGTCGCTTTTGTACAGCTGAGATAACCACGACGACAGGAGGTTAAAAAGCTTAACAAAACCATAACCCGTAATGCAATAGGCGATCAGTCAGACTTAGCCCTATTTCTTCCCTTTGCTTGATATAAAAGGAGTTGAACAAGCATTGTAGAAAAGAAGAAAAAAAACGCTTCACTTCGTGCTATTCAAATGATTGATCCCGAAAAGAAAATTCATAAAATTATTACAGTAAAAATCAAACATTTTCTTTACGCTATGAATTTATTTATATTTTACGCAAAGAGTAGAAATGTGGTGATTTTTACCTTCTGCATACTGCTTGTAAGTAACAGAGGTGGATAAAATGATTTTCCTTTGAAACGGCCTGAATTTTAGGCCATTGTCTGGAAAACAGTTTTGTATACCATGTCACTGAACCTTTAGTCACACGAAGATGCAGAATGAGTGGCATTTGAATGTTTAACAGTGCAAGTTCAAGGTCATTTAGTTCCGTGTTGAACATTTTAGAAAAGTCCTTGACTGTTGTCCACTGCTATTTGAATTAGAAACCATATCTGTGTAAAATCTCATAGTCCGAGTGTCACCGCCAGTTTGAATATATTTTACTGCTTATAGTAAGTGGTTGAGTCGCAGTTTACGGCATTGATGGCACAATTCAGAAATGTCCTTGACAGTTGTCCACAGCAAACTCAATCAAAGACTGTCGGAGGCCGAAGTGTTTGACCTGGTACAAGTCAGCACCGACACTTTGTTCCCACTGTCGGTGACAGGGCTGCCACAACGCAAGAACAAAGAGGACACTGCTGCAGAGATTGAGGAGTCGGAGGCTCAGATGGAACTGACCTTCAACGCTTTCAACGAGGTCCTGAAACAGTTGTTGCTGAAAGACCTTACACCTGGAGGGTTGGAGAGTATCTTCAAGGTCAGCTATTAAAAGCTTTATAGGACTCAGTAATGACTTTCTATTTTCATTCAGAATCTTGCTCTGGACATTGATTTTTCCATCATTATAACAAACCCTTTTTTTGGGTGTATAAAGACTGTCAAATTAAAAGTCTGCTGGAAGTTCGTTCGAAAATTTGAAAATGTTATGACAAGCACAATTTACTTTGAGGAGTGATAATGAAATATGCATTTATCAGTTCTTGCTTATATTGTTTCCTTCACTGGTGCAAATTCCAAAAAGGCAAGGAAGACTACCCTGACACTGTTTTGGCAAGAACAGCCACTCTGGTTACCTTTCAGTTACAGAGAGATTTCTGGTTAGAATTATTTCATTGAGTGTCACACAGCCTGAAGTTTTGGTGTCGACATCAACATAATTTTTTTCTTAAAAATTAAACTTTCTTTGTCCTCTAAAGAAAATTACATTCACAAACAATGAAATAAAATGTTTCACTCACATCATTAGAAGAAGAAAGAGTCAAGGAACATGGCCTCAGCTTGATAGAAATGAATGAGGTATTTCGAGATTAGTAACGCGACCAAAATATTTTTGCCTACCTGCTGATTTGTGTACATGTTTTGTCGTGACAGGCACTTCTTGACCATTGATGAGTATTGAGAGATACTTACATCATACAAACGAATCCATGTGTAAGCGATTGTCCTCAGTCATGTGACAAATCTTAAAATACCTCAGTTCTGTAACACTCAAAATTAGTTTCCACGTGCAAGAAATGCCCACTTCTTTCAGAATATTTGACTATTATATCAGAACTATCAGAGACAACAATATTTGAAATGATTGTCTGTTTCAATCCATCCGCAGCATTTGGTCCCGTGGATTCTCTCTGAGATTGAGGTTGAGCGTGAGAGAGCCATGAAAACTTGGCTGGTCGTGCAAAACTTTTACCTGGAGAAAGTGGAAGTCTCAGTGAGTGCTTTTTTTTTTTTTTTCATTTGCAAGATAATAAGCTGATGTGAATCCCTTCATGACTCTTGATTATTTCTACAGGATTTTTGAACTTTCATTTTCAGTTTCTTGGAAACAGCTGTCGTATGGCAGTCTGTGTCTGTGGAAGAGAAAAGCCCTGATTGTAAAACAGAAAACACAAAAATATAATAACGTGAACATACTAGTTTCCAGACATTGAAAGATTTAATGTGTTTTTATTTGCCTTTGGCGTTTGGAAGAAAATTAAATGACAGTTTTTAAATTTGAGATTTTATTTTTATTGCTGTTATTTGGGTAGAAGTCAGATTGAGAAAAATAAGAGATTTATGGACTTTCTCCTAGACAGAAGAAGATGATATTTTCTGTGGCCATTTTTTTTTAATGTATCTGCTCAGAATTTTGTGATAGCAAGAAATAAGAAATGTTTTCATTGCATGATGAGTTTGCCAGATTTGTTTGTTTGCTTGATTTAGATGAAATGAGCAGCAGCAATTTTTCTCTTCCGTCATTCTTGTTTATACACTCATATGTCTGGCAAAGGGAAGTAACCTAGCTGGAGGACTGATAGAAATGAAATGGTTCTTTGGAACC